>JAQQZR010000002.1:5007547-5023116 GCA_030068235.1 Notoglanidium macrostoma | reverse complement strand
TCGTAATTACAAGTAGATGCTCTGGAAACAATTTTGAATCCAAAGGTTCTACCCTTTTATCATGTATCTGTTCATCATGGATAATTTCAGGGGGTGGTGGTGGGTCATTGTAAATACAAATTATTTTAACTGGTCACTGATTAGCTCTAGGTTCTGTCTAATATCTCTAATAGTTGGTCACAATAAGTACGTTTTTTACAATGATGTGATAAAGTTAGGAAGATCCCAGAGTAAGTGTATAGGCTAGCTGACATCTTAACCTTAATAGACCTGACTTGAGGTGTGACAGGAAAATAAGTTGTACAAAAAGAACAGAATATTATTTATAAGAAAACTTACAGCAGGAAGAACACGGTCAAATGTAAGAGTATGTTTTTGCCCTTACAAATTTACTCGTGTCAATAAAAAAGTTACTGTACTGGAGTAGCATGTTACTACACACCTCTCAATGTAAGTCCATGAGTGTCTCTGTTTCAGACTCGGCGACTCCCTTAAGGTCATCTTGTCTTCACACCTGAGCTCCACAGTTCCTCTCCGAGCCCAGAGCCATCCATCATGGCTGCTGTGTTTAGTTCTGCCCTGGTTAGAGGCCCTCAGAGGCTCCTACATCAGGTCTGCTCCGGTCACTGGCAGAGAACAGGCCAGGGAAAGGCCTGAGTGCCAGCCGCCTGAACAGCAAACACAGACTGACCTTCATCTCTGGCCCAGGTTTAGGCCTCACCCGACCCGTCTCCCCCGCTGAGTGGAGCCAGGCCGACTCCGTTCATCCTACTAACAAAAAAAGTGAGGAGAAATGAAAGGCAATGATCGTGGTTGGCCAAGAGGACACCTCTGTCAATATTTACTCCCACCATAAAAACAGGCAGAAGAAGAACAAACCCAGCACAGTTTGTTTGGGTGGCGTGCCAAACGCTTCTGCCAAGCCAGAGTTCAACGCTATAAAATCCAGCAGGTTAACTACATTTCTGTATATATTTGTAAAATCATAAGGTGAAATATTTTTTGCATCAGACTTCTTCAAGGAGTTTAATTTCCAAACAAATCTATAATTCAACAGAAAACAACAAAAATGGGACCAAACACATCACTGAAGTTTATCTGCTGCTATGTACACTTTGTATTTCTCATGGAATTTTGCATTGTACCAGCTAGTTTTTAGCATAGAGCTAGTGAATAGTTATTATCATACTAGCTAATAGGAATAAAGCTGTTTTTAGTTAGTCTTAGCTAATGCTTTCTCAAGTTCCTTGGTCCGATCAGTAACTAAAACCACAGTATAGTTCGAGATATTTTTTTCTCTCATGAATCTTTTATGAGTTTACAGGTTAAGAGTATTTAGATTTTCATATTGAACACAATTTTATCACTTATCTTAAAGTTATCCATCCATCCATCCATCTACACAGTTAAATCCTCAGTGCTGAATTACCTGTTTCAGAGTTCATTTGAGCCCAACACTCAGGTGTTAATTCAACACTGGGGATTTTACTGCGTATACAAAAATCACTGAGATTATTGTATTCCCCATTCTGATGGTTGATGTGAACATTAACTGAAGTGCTTGCATGATGTTTTGCATTGTGCCGCTGCCACATACTTGCATACTTGTATAACTGCATTAATTATAATCGAGTATAGGTGTACAGGTATTCCTAATAAAATGGCCGGGAAGTATATTAAATCATTATTTTAGTCAGAGTGCATATTTAGCTGCTTGTGTTTTTTTTTTTACTCCTTTATACATTTTGCTCATTTCTTATTTCCAGCTGGAAAATTCTAGTACATTGGGACATGTATTGCAATTGCCCTGTCTAAAAAGTTTCAGCTTTCTCCGTATCACTGTTCCAGCCTTTGATTATCGCCTGTCTCTAGATTGTTCGCCTGGCAGTGTCAGTCAGGTAAACTGGCCAGCTGGTGTTAGTTTGGCTCCTCAGTGCCATTCTCACGGCTTCATCAGGTGCCTGTCTGCTATTGACACAGACAGGCTGCCTCCTGCCTGCTTGTCACTAGTGGCTCCTTTGCTTACCTTTCCTGCTTCGAGTGTTTCTGAGAACGCTTGTCCTGGCAGCAGCTGTAGCCATAAGAGAAGCTCGTTTCCTTCCATACCGTTTAAAGAATAACCTATTAAACCTTAAAGTGGTAGGCGTACTTATAAAGCTGTCTGGTGTTCCCCGGGGGCCTTATCAGGTGAAACAGATGCTGCAGCTGCCAGGCTTTTGGCAAAAAGCTGAAGACTGCTTCCTTCACGGCTATCGGTTCCGTCGTCATACGTTAACCATGTGTCCATGCGAAACTGATACAGTATAGGGCCAGATTAATTTCTCTGTGGCTCTTCTGATCTGATCCTGATATATCATACTCATATGAACACAGGAGCTTTATTAATGACATAAAACTTGTTGGATTGCACCTGGAACCGAGCAGAAGTAAATGAGATCTAACACGTTCCACATGTGATCATAACCGGCTGCTGGCAGTCACATGTGCCTGGTTCACGTGGACATAAGCTTACTAAAGAACCACTTCTAAGGCACCAGGCACCCGTTCCAGGCTTTCTAACCACATTTCACCGGATATCCTTTATTGTTTTTACACCCACCTCATTTGTGTCACACATTTTGCCAGTTATTGAAGCACCTGAAATCAGTCCACTTCCTCTTCACGTTAACAGTGAGAGGAAAAATCTGCTCTCTTTCTGCTTTTTTTTTTGCTCTTCACGGTTGACCATAAGGACAGAGGCAGAAGGATTGCTGCTGCACTTTTCGAGGCTGACCTGCTGATTGATTTAGAGCCGCACTGACAGGCAGGCTTCATTGATGAGCACTGCCAGCGCTAGTTAGCTCTAGCATCCTGCCAGCACTCCCTAACAAACAATTATAGACCAAGAGCACACATACTGTGTCTCCCTCTCTCACACACTACTCATTCTCCTTGACTGCTCCTCTAATACATTGGTCACACAGCAGAAAAGCACACCGATTTTAAAGTCCTCGTTGCAAATGATAGCGAGCGAATCTGAGGTTTGTTCAGACTGTCATCATATTGGCTTACATATGCAAATTGGTTGTTATAGTAATGCTGGAGATATTCTATAGCATGGGATCAAACTTATATCTCCAACAAAACATATAAGTAGACTTCAATTAATAATTAGAAAAGCCCTTATTTTACTACCTAGCCCTATACAATGCCTTGCATAAGTATTCACCGCTTTAGACTTGTCCACATTTTGTAGTGTTACAACCTTGAAATGAAATGGACTTAATCGGGATTAGACGCACACTATCCACTTTATTAGGAACACCTGTACACCTGTGCATTCATGAAATTATCCAGTCAGCCAGTCATGTGGCTGCAGCACTAAATCGTTCAGATACAGGTCAAGCTTTTCAGTTAATCTTCGCATCATACATCAGAATGGGGAAAAATATGATCTCAGTGACTTGGCATGGTTGTGGGTGTCAGCCAAGCTGGTTTGAATATTTTAGAAACTGCAGGAATTTTCACACACAACTGTCTAAACAATTCCAGTGAACGGCGGTCTCGCTAGCAGAAATGCCTTGCTGATGAGAGTGGTCAGAGGAGAACGACCAGACAGGGTCAGAGTGGTGACTTAAATAACCACTCTTTACAGCTGTGGTAAGCAGAAAAGCATGTCAGAATGCACCACACATTAAACCTCGAGGGGGATGGGCTACAATAGCAGACCATGACGTTAGGTCCAATACTGTCAACCAAGATCAGGAATTTACAACTGGCACAGGATCAATGATTCTGGAAAGATGAAGATCAGACCTGGTCACTGAGAAGTCACTGATGTGAATATTAATAATAATTTCAGAATGATTTAATTCTTTGTGAAGCTGCTATTAATAAATTACTGTCTGATTGGATAATAGCATGACGGACGAGGTCTGCAGGTGTTCCTAATAAAGTGGGTGGTGAGTGTATATCATGCATCTACACAGAACATAACAGAAAAATAACATAGTTTGCAAATTTATTTACAAATAAAATCATGAAAGTTGTGATTTCATAAGTATTTACCCCCGTTGCTGTAAGACCCCTTAATTAGTTCTTTTGGAAAAAAGACGCGTTTGCGGTCACAGGTCTAGTCACAGCCAGCTCTGAATGTATAGCAAAAAAAAAAAAAGGAACCAGGCCACTTGTAATAACAATCATGGCAATCCATGGCAAAATCTTTATCTTGTTCCTGATGTTCTTGTTGACGTTGCACTGATGTCCACGAAATACACACAAATATGATTCGAATCTGTCTGGAAACTAGTATTTCTGGTCATGTTTAATGTATAAGTCTTCAGAAATTGTTTCTGGTTTACAGAATCATTACCTTTTGGACAGCATGCTTGGCTTTTTAGCTAATTTACTGAGCTCACACACCTGCTGATACTCACAGGCTTCACTATTCCTGGCTTTGCACTGACTTCAGTTTAGAAAAAACTGTATCCGATTGAAAAACCTTTACTGACTGATCATTAAATTTCTTCAGTTTTTTCCTTTTTCTGTTCTCTGTACTGTCATTTAATTCAGCAGGATGTTGAGACTATGTTACTGTCGATAATTCATCTGGTATTTTATCTAACTCCGTAAGGTTTCCTGACCATTAGCCACTTATGAGCTGTGAATATGGCTGGCAGAAATGCATAGCGGGAATTTTTGCGCCAATCTGGCTTTAGTTTAGTCTGGTAATAAAAAAGCAAATTATTTTGAACTTCACCCAATACACACACGCGGGCACGTGATCTATTTTCATCTCAATTTGTGGACACGGTTGAAATCCACGAACACGAAAGCTGAGAGTTTGGGAGAATGGTGATGGAATTCAGTGAAAATTCCCCCGGTTGTGTAAAACAGGGCAGTGCTGATGGAGCTCTAGAAATAAAGAGCGTGAGTAGTGAGTGTGGTTCACCATAATTACAAAGCTCTTAAACTCTGGCTCAGATGCTCCGTCTGACTGAAGCCTGGCTCACACACACATGCACACGCCTCTGTCTGCTGGAACTAAACTGTGCTTTTCACTCAATTCTCACATGTCTAGGACTATAAAAAGCATGTTACGAGATGTATAAGAGTTCTCACTTGAGGACAAATAACAGTTTCGCTGTTATTGTGAAGGTGATCACGTTCTCTGTGTTTGAAAAGACAATGAAATGAATGGTTCAGAACTAGCTGTCAGAACTTATTCCTGTAGCCTCGTCTGTACAGTTAATGATCATGCAATGTTTGTAGAATAAAAAAAATTTGTGAAGTGACCCGCTTTACAGTTAATATACAACAATACCCAAATATGCGCTAAACCAATTGCTAATTTCTAATCTTTTATACTTCCATGAACGTATTCTTCCATAAACTGCTCTGACTCTAGTTAGACTGTTGAATTTTAATGAGTGTTAGATTAGTTTTAATTATCTCTTTCTCTTTCTCTGTATGTGAGCTCATCCTCCTTTTTTCTCTCACTTGTCCTCACTGATTACTGAAAAAGCGTGCATTAAAAATGGCATCAAACAGCTAACATCGATTCTTGGAACGCATTTATTCCTGCATAGTAGGCTACATTCTGCTACCGTGTAATCAGGATGTTGCTAGTTCTTTATTGTATTTGACAACTGGACTTGATGATGGCTATGATAGGGGTTAGAAAACAAACAAAACATCTTTGTGTCCTCATAGCTAGTTACAGCCATGAATATTTGGTACCAAACACATTGTATCTCTTTAATAGAACCTGTCACTTAAAGGGGCTGGCTCTTCTTTCCCAGAATCCAGTGCATTTTATTGTTTTGAAAGCACATGACTGCTACTTGCTAGCTCTCTGTCAGGCAAAACCTCAAAAAAAAAAAAAAATTGTTCAAAAAACTTTGCCTTATAATTTCTTTCTTCCATGACACTGAGGCAGCTGAGGCTGATCTGGGTCCATTACGTAAGCAATAACCATGCAAATATGGAACGTATCATTCAAAAGAATTTAAAATATAGATACTTTGAAAAATATCTTCAATTTCACATTAAACTTGAAGAACTATGGCCTAGGATGTCACTGGATTGTTCCAGATTATTTTTGGAATATCGATGGCATCACAAATGGTGACTCCCTACTTGGAGGATTCTGGGAAGGGTGAGCCGGTCCCTATAATGTATGTTTTGGACTCCTGTCCTGTTTTCAATATGATTGTGTGTGGGCATGTTTTTTTATATCTTCTTAAAAGACCAAATATCCCCACAAGGATAGAAATATCTGAAATTCCTGACTTTGTGGGAACATTTGACTGGTCCCCATGAGGAAAACTGCTTTTTTTTAAAACAAAAACTGACGCTTTTATTTAAAAAACAAGACAACAACGACAACAAAGGACCTAAAGAATCTGAAAGGTTTCCTTTTAATTTCAGAGGCTAGATTTAAGTACAGTCATAGCACTAATTAGCTGTGTTAGTAATTATATACATATGTAAAATCCACAGAAGGACAGTAAAATGTGTGTGCGTGTGAGAGCGTGTGTGTATGTATCAGAAAAAGAAAAAAGAGAGCGAACAAGCCTGGCTGATTGACATATCATATAATCAGAAGTCTGACAGCAGGTCTCAGCTGTGAGAGAGCAGGTTTGCAGGTGTCTCGCTGTTAAAAATGCCCCTGATTATGGCTGTCATTGGAAAATTATTATGAGAACTTTCAGAACAATTCTGCACTTCATGAGCATTTGAAAGCCCCACTGCACACTGAACACAGAAATTACTGTCTGGTTGAAGGTTTTTTTTAACTGACTATGAACATGTTTTACTTAGAGTACATAGAATGGATTACAATAATAGCCTGCTTTAAAGTCTAGTGATTTCAAATTCATTTATACATATTTTGTATCATAAACTAACATAATATAAAATAACATTTACATCTACTTCATACTTTTCTTGCTACCAGTCTTCTTTTCATTGTGTTCAAATGGCTTTTGTGAATTTTTCTATGACCCACATGGGAATTTAGTAAGAGTTATGTCTCGCTGGTTATATGTCTTATTAATATGCTATGAAACCACTAGGGCATAAATTGTCCCCTTTTCCCAGCTCTTGCTGTCTAGATATTCCAGTAGCAACACAAATGGCACTCATTTTAAAAACCTAGTTCTCTGCTGTAATACAAAAAGTTGGCAGTATTTAAAAAAAAACCCCACTCAAGCAGTGAAGGGCTCTTTATAAACACTTCCAGTTGTTTTACAAGCCCTGGCGCTTTAATTTGGCCTCAGTCTGTGGTGAGATCTTGGTTTGGTGCTGAGACTGGATCCAGACGTCGGAGTCTTCTCCTCTCCACCCTTTATTAGCGACACGCTCAGTAGTCTCTGCACTGACGGCTAATAGCGCTCCACTCCAGCCTGTTGTGTGACACTTCTCAGTAGTGTGTGAAGATAGATGTGTATCATCCAGTGGTACATTCTTCCTTTAGTGTTGTAATACGTTACCCAAAGTGTTGTTATGATTATTTGAAACTAGTGCTGTTGTTTAGCCTAGCTTTGAAAATACAAGTGAAGTCCAAAATCCCTCATTTGCTGCTTAGCTCACGTCCAGACACCACCAAGAGACTACCATAATGAATTGCAAGAGGCTTTTTTTTTTTTTAGTATCGTGCTAATTGCTGCATCTGAATATGTTACCTGTTTACTATTCAGCCATTTGGTCAATTTACAGTTCACTATATTCACTCATATGCTTTTTAGGATATTGAATGGGAGCACTGAAACAACTTCTACCACATTATTAACTCACTGTTATTGTTATGAAACCATTATTGCTACGTCTTATGCGTAAACATTATCATGCTAGCCGACTGTCAGGAATTCCCATTTCAAATATGCTATGTATGAGCACTGCTCTTTTTTTTGTCATGTGGTTTTGTTTACCTTATGACCTTTGATTTGGTTTCTGCCCTGTCTCCACCTCTATCTTACCATTGGTTTGTTCCCCTAATGTGTGCACCTCACCTGTGTTCATTTTTTTTCTTCTTCTTCATACCCACACCCTATACTTCTGTTCGTTAGCCTTAGCTAATGTTTTCCCACAATTCCTGGTTCCTGGGCACTAATTTCCCATCAGATCAGTCTGTGATTTGATGCAGAGATCATTTTCTTTTGGGAAACTTTTATAAATGAACGTTTGTATTTCCTTCCTCGCTTGAGATCAAAGAATCTGTACTTTATTTATTTATTATAATTTCACTTTGATTTGAGTAAAGAATTCTGGTACATTATAAATCTGGAAATAAATCAGACTTAAATTCAAGATCAGGGCTTGAGTACTACATTACTAATAACACCATTATTCGCTATTTCTAAATCATCTTATGGATTTCTAAATCATGTAATGGAGTTAGGCATCTTTAAAGTGGCGGTATTTGCCTCAGCATATTGTATAAAATTATTCTGGAAAACGTCACTGCAGTCTAAATGGAGCCGTATCACCATGCATGCCTGTGTAGACATTTTGCTTTCACATAGTACTCAAGTGTCTAAATCAGAAACAGACCAAACCCCTGTGATCCCAATTATCCTGAGTCAACACCCATCTTTCTAACCCTACCCGCCTACCTGGCTGAAGTGCTGTCTGAGTGGCGGTGTTGACTCTGCATCACTCTGCCCCATCAACCCTGATTCATTCCAGCACACAGTTTACATGAAAAAGTACAATCTTCCAAATGTGAACGAGAGATATAGATATTTTAATGCACAAGGATACAAGATACAAGGACATTTTAGGGGCAAAAACAATACACATCCATCCAGGTATATATGTATAGCTGTGAAACTCCCAAAGAGTACAAGAACATCTGTGACAAATATTGCCTGTATTTATTATTAAGTCACAGTTCATGATAGGACTGCGTGATAAAATCATATATGCACATATTAGAGACCTAGATAAGCATCAGTAAGTGAAACCACTGCTCTCGCAACATAGTCTCCAGAAGTGTCCTCCATGCACTTAAAAATAAGATATACTTTATTTTTATTTCTGACTGACTAAATGTCTGACTGTTGTCTTATTTATTTATTTATTTATTAAATATAACCCATTTTTTAAATATAAAACCTAATTTATAAAAACTCTCGATTCATAATATGCTGACCTGTAGCTTTTTTAATATATTGGTCACAACAGCAGTGACATTTTTCCAAACTGAGTAATTTTTAGTCTAATCTAGCAACTAGCAAGCTAATACACAGTAGCTAGCTTTATTCCTCTTATACCAAAATAATTCACCAACACTACCAATTCTTAATTAATTAAGCAATGAACAAGAAGTCATGTCATTTTTTATCCACTTCTAGTTGCATTTAATATTTTGGAAAGTCTGTTAGTTCCTGTTCATTTGCATTTTAGCAGCTATAAACATATGTTCCTTCTCCACCCTGTTTCTTTTTTCTCTCTCTCTTGAGCTTATTCGTGACTTAAATGCAGCTTGTCATGTTGCAAAGAATCCAGAAAAGAGCAAAGTCCTCGGTCCTGAAGCCTTTTCCACATGGCACATCCTCCATACAAATCCCTGCGAAGTAGTTGTTAAAATAGAAATGATCATGTATTAGAACAAGCCTATTAATATAAACCTGTGAATTCAATGACAGCCACTGGTGCTGTTTTCAGAGACGCTGTTATAGAACAATCCAAACATCGTTATGGTATAAATTGTTTTATATAATATACCAATATAGTGTCCTCACATTGCTTTGCATTGCTTTTTCTAATATGTACAGTATATCTAAGGATAAAATAGGTGCTGCACAGTGGTTCCTGTCTGCATTTGAACATTTACACAAGCTACACTGACAATCAGAGTCTCTCATGCACTCTGGGTAATGTTTGTCTATTTAGTGTGATCTATGATCAGCTCCTCCCATCCAAATTAACCGTACTAAATCAGTGCAACCACAACACAGTCTATTAGAGCTGACGATTGAAGAGTGTAGCCCTGCGTCTACTGTAGGTGTCAGCAGAGTCGTTTGTAACTGCTCGCTGGTGCGTGGTGAGGTGACGCCTCCGTCCTTTACTATGTCTGTCATCAAGGGACAAGTCATTAGGGCAAGTTTATACTGTGTGTGTGTGTGTGTGTGTGTGTGTGTGTCTGTGTGTGTGTGTGTGCGTGCGTGCGCCTGGTGCGTTTGTTTGGTGTCGGGTATCAGGTCAGGGCGGATGTGTTGTGCAGTTGAATGAATAGAGGGTCGTGTGCTATTCAGCTCAGCTATGGTTTGTTTTATGCTTCATCTCCCTGGAAGCCTTAGTTGCTGTGGAGACTTTCTCTTTCTGGCCAAACACAAGCACATTAACATACTGCTTTTTTAGTTTTATGGGAAGACCTGGGCATCTGTACACATGCACACACACAGGCATGAAGAACAGGAAATATATAACTATAACTGTCCCATGATCGCTAATGTAAGTGCACACACATCTAGTCTATGCAGACTTCATTTCAGCTTTGAGACCATTGATGCACTTTTAAAGCTTTACTCTAACAGCTAATTAAAGCTAATGCATGCACCCTTCCAAGCAAAAGACACATTGTACAGGTACAAAAGATGTACCCTTTATATCTGGCAGCAATGAAAAATATGGTGACTATATTTCTACGAGGCACCACAGCAGAGTTATACGAATCGATGGTCCTCCTCCAAGTCCGCCCTTTGGTGATGTTGACAAAGTGAATTCATTCCACTCCTAACATCTGGTGTAGGGTTACCAGGTGTCCGGTTCTGGACCGGACAGTCTGGTTTTGAACTCCAATGTCTGGGTGGTACTGGCAGCCACACGGCTAAATGTCTGGTCAAGTGTCACTATAAATACATTCTAATTGTTGAAGTAGGCTAGAAAATGTTTTTGTAGAGCACTTAGATACAGGAATGTGAAAAGCTTCATGTAGCAACATCTTACAATCCAGTAATCTAGTTAGCATTGCAACATGGGCCTGCTAGCGACACGTAGCTAAACTAACTCTATATACCTAGACAGCTAGCTAAAGAGACACGTAACTCGGATGAAGTCATAAAGAACATTTTAAGGCACCGGCTCAGAAAGTAGAGAATGACTCCTGCTTGTAAAACAACTGAATAAAACCGTCTGCCAAACAAATCACACACACTTCTGTCAGCAAGACTGTGTCTGAAGGACATAAAAACGTCTTTCTACTAATCTTTCACAGCTGATGTCTAGAAAGATAAATCCATGTTACAGGAAGTTTGAGACACTTTAAACGTATTTTCCATGTGGGTTAATGTGAGAACAAGATTCATTAAACAGGTCTCAGCTGTCTGTTCACACCCATGAGACACAAATAGCAAATTATCAAAATGTGAAATCTCCAGTGTGCCCGTTTCGGTGTGTATTCTGTGATAGTGGTGGTGGTGATGGTGTTGTCGCGCGGCCCTGAGCGCGGGCAGTTAGAACAATGCAGTTGTGTGCACGACCCTCCTGGCTGCTCACTAATTGCGGCTCTGCTTTCTTTGATGTGTGTGTGTGTGTGTGTGTGTGTGTGTGTGTGTGAAGAGGGACGCATGAAAGACCGGCAATTACCGTGCTTCGTGAAACGGCTGCGACACAGGCAGCTGTGTGAGAACTCCTGCGCTTGGCACTCTCTTGAATTAACGCAGTAATAATGTGCGATGTGTGAGTGAGACAACATCTCATCAAGGAGAGAAAGAAGAGACTCACCAAAAATGGTTTGTGCACTTGTGAAGATTTCATAATTAGTTTTGCCAAGTGGTTGGAAAGAGAAGTGCAGCTTATTTCAGTCTATAAGAACCTGGACCCCCTTATAGAAAAGTAACATGAACTCCACACGCATGTGCTTTTTAGGCACAGTTTCACTTGTGGGATTTTCATAGTTCTCAGTTTTTCACATGGGATTGTTTCCAGGGTTGGAAGATTAGTGCTTTACTCAAATATTATTGACACTGTCTACTTTTTTCCAGCAAATTTAGTATCATTCATTCAATACTATAGGCTACTTAGTGGTCACTTTCACACTAGCAGCATAGACATATTTATTCTGATAAATCGTGATAAGTGATTATGTGTCAGTTTATAGTTTATCTTATACATTATGTTTGCTTTTTTAGTGCATCTGTGATCCCTATGTGATATTGTGAATGCTCATGTGAGTGAGATAGAAACATGCATGTGTGCCAGATGCGGAAGAAAGTGGTGGCTTTGTGCCAAGCTTGGGGTAGCTCAGGGTCATATGAAGGTTAGTAGCAAAACTCTGTTATATCAGGGGTGCAACCCAATGGCACAAGTATACGATCTGTATCTCTTAATTGCCCTAAATATATGTATCTGTATCTGTATTTGTATTTTAACCTGAGGGTGGCATTGCAGTGCAGTGGTCAGCTCTGACACCTCAAAGTGTGTTCACACCTCGTGGTCGACTGGGGCCTTTGTGCAGCGATTGCATGTTCATCCTACATGGGTTTCCTCCGGGTGCTCTGGTTTCCTCCCACAGCCTAAAGACATGCAGATTAGGTCAGCTGGCTACTCTAAATTGCCCATAGGTGTGAATATGTGTGTGAATTGTGTGTTCATTTCTGTGTTAACACTGCGATAGATCGGCGACCCGCCCAGGGTCTACCCCTTCTCTCATCTGAAGTCAGCTGGGATTGGCTCCAGCTTCCCCGTGACCCTTAACGGAGGTATAGATAATGGATGGACGGATTTTAACCTGGAGTTGTTTTAGGTAGGAATGCCAGCACTGTCATCTTGGTCTGGTTCTGACAGTTCCTCTTCCTTAGCTACATCACTCGAGTTCATAATCTGCTTAATTTAAACTAAGGATGAATGAAAGAATGTTCTAAATAATTGAGACACATCCATATCAGTGATCGTGAATGGGGTCTTTGTTTTTTCCTCCAAGCTTCATATCTGACTTCTATATAGCCCATGCCCACATGAAAGTAAAAACTGCCTGCATGTGTGTTTCGTGTTGCGTCTTGCAGGATTCCAAAAACTACGTGTGCTGTCAAACTTCCTGGCAAAAATGACAAAAGGGAAAAATGAATAATCTGTAATCTATTTCTTTTTTTCTAAACACATAATATACACAAATATAGAACATTTTGTAAAAATACATTGGCCAAGTCTGCTTTTATTAATTTGGTTCTGTATTTTTTAACACACCGTATTTATCTTTTTTTTACATTCAGAGTTACCTAACAGATTTACTAGTGCATACCAAAACATTAAATAGAATCAAAAGTCAGGTCAGATATTTTCCTGTAACTGCACTGAGTCTTTTGTGAAAGAGGCTAGACATGAATTAAGAAAGAAAAAAAAGGTTGACAGTAAGCATTGAGAGTTATGTCAGGCATGCAGCTTTGCTAAGCCATGCTGTTTTTACAGTAGGTCTTAGGTTCAAGTAAGGTGCACAGCCTCGCAGGGTTTATAACGGGTGATTTGACTGAAGCTTGGTGACCCTGGCTTTCATAATGGATTATCTCTTAGTTAAAGCAGAGTTTAGCTTACCCCCTATCATCCTACATCAAATTCAGGTCAAGTTTTGACTGTACTTGGGGGAAATCGCAGACGTCGCTGAACGCTGCTCGGTGTGCCAGCTTGACAATCAGGATAGTGACAAATTGAAAGTAACAAATCAGTTTGCTACACCAGAGGGCTGCAGGCAGTCATATTAACTAGAGCGAATCACTGTCATCACACTTTCTGCAGGCTGTCACACACTAATCACTATCACCACCGAGGTGATGTCACTGGTCCAGATGGGGGGTTTCCGTCATATTAGGATTAGAGAGTGTGTTGGGATAGATGATGTAAGCACAAGCTGCTCTCTAGGCCTCTGAATGAGTGTGTGTGTTTGTGTGTGTGTGTGTGTGTGTGTGTGTGTGGTGTGGAAAGTCCTGTTGGGTTATATGGTTAAGAATTGTGTATAAACAGATGTTTCTGTGTTTATGTCAGCGAGTCAAGCCGCAAAAGCTACGTTCCCATGAGTGCAGATCTGATTTGGCACAGGTGCTTCCCACAAAAAAAATATTTTCATGTATATTTACAGTGCTATGTAGAAATCTGACATTATACCACTAACATAATGCTTTGCCAGTATGGAAAATGGCATGTGTAAATATTTATTCTAGCAATTTAGAAAAATACTCGAGAGAGTAACACGTCTTTACATCCCAGCCATGAATTTCATACTGTTTAACACAAGTATTACACAGTATGTGCAGTATCTTTCACAACTAATCTTATAAATCTTATCAGCTTATAAAGTAACTGTATTGAACTTGTGCACCGATTAGTGTCTTCCTGTCAAAGATTCATTCAAAAGATCTGGTTGTTTTAGTGTAGTTCATAGCATAAACATTCCACATTGACTTTTCTTACACACAAGCATAATGCATATGCATAATATATATATATATTTCATAAATGGAACTAAATCAAATCTTATTCATGCAAGAAAGAAACTGCAATCTGGAAAAGCGGTGAATAAAACACAGGATTGGATTGCAAGACCGAAAACAATGGCGCTTCACAAATTTGAAGGGTGTTTAGTGCAGAATAAACAAGACAGCCTGCACATGACGTGTATATTTATCAATGTCTGTAATCAAGGAAAGGCTTTTGCGGTGGCCTGCTAGAGATGTCAGTGTCTTTTATATGACAGCATGACAGCTGAGAGCTGAGAATATCGCTCTCATTGGAACTCTCAGTGGAAAGAAAAGCTGTACTAATGGTCATAAACATAAAAGTGTGGGAAATTAAATGTGTAAAATAATATAAAAATACTGTGAATGTACTGGAGATTAATGTGCATTTACAGACAGAGTACTGTGTAGATCCAATGGACTGTCATGGACTGTCATCACCGCACGGGAAGTAGTAATTAATACGAATATAAGAAATAAAACAACACAGTGATAATAAAAGTAGTAATAAACCTTTCAGATAGACAAGTCTATAAAAGATTCTCTCTCTCTCTCTCTCTCTCTCTCTCTCTCTCTCTCTCTCTTTCACTTTCCAGAAAAAAACCTTGAACAATCCAGTGAGTTAATGATTTGAATCCTCTCACTGTATTGAACTAAATGACTCAAATCACTAAAACGAATCATTTTGCCCATCACTAAATTGACAAAAATGTCTATAGCACTTATTTCAATTTGCCACAGGTTTTTTTCCCCCCCCGCATGCATTCTGAAAGTCCCCTCATGAGATATTTCTTGTGTGTAAAAAAAAAGAAAAGATAAAACATCTGGCAACACTGTGACTGTGAAATTACAAATGATTTTTCAGTACAAGAGGGTTAGTCTGATTGTTTAAGTCGATCCTGTCAGGAGTCAGGTGTTTATATGCCTAAGCAGATATACTGCATCAATTTAAAAAAAAGCACAAACACACACATACATGCGCACACACACACTGATGAACACAGAGTGCATTTTTATTCATCTACAAGCATACCTGTGCCAGGTAATCAGGCAACCTGATTACAGTCATTACAATGACGGCACAGTGTATGTTCTTGGGTGTGTGTGTGTGTGTGTGTGTGTGTGTGTGTGTGTGTG
>JAQQZR010000002.1:4942548-4991404 GCA_030068235.1 Notoglanidium macrostoma | reverse complement strand
TGTGTGTGTGTGTGTGTGTGTGTGTGTGTGTGTGTGTGTGTGTGTGTGTGTGTGTGTGTGTGTGTGTGTGTCACTGTTAAGCCATTTACACCAGTTACACCAGTAGTGGCAGGTTTCAGCAGCTTCAGGGTGACTTGCCACATACACACTCACACACACAAACACATACACACGCGCACACACACACAAAGAGAAATGCTCATGCAGCGCCTGGCTTGCGTTATCCACCTGAACAGCTGCATGGTTAGAACAGCAGGGAAAGGCAAGGAATAGAAGAGATTAACACTTTAGGGTGAGAATTTATGAGGAAAGTCAATGAGGCAAAGAGTGAAATCAACATGTGGCTGTGTGATAACGGACATGCGGCACAGAGGAAAAGGGGGTGGGGTGGGCTATATAGCATTACAGTCAGATAAAATTAAATTGGGTACATAATATATGGCATAAAGAATAATAATAATAATAATAATAATAATAATAATAATAATGTAGATGAGTGTTTGTGTACATGATTACAACAACTCATCTTAACTGTTGTCCCACAATGTTTTGAGCACTTAAAATATTACAGCTATAGATGGTGATCTGTATCTTTAACATTTTTAGTGCTCCAAATATGCATATGTATTTTTATATTCAGATTAAAACCTGAAGTAGGCATTGTCTAAACTGGAAATTTTTAATTGAAATTGAAATTCAATATGAAAACTACCACTATTTCCCCAGAAACACTGGAAAACACTTGGAAAAAAAACTCCCAGAGGTTAAAAACGGCAGCACTGTCGGCATGTGAATTCTGACTCGTAGTTTATAATTGGTCTCAATTATACCTACTGTGAGACCATTTTGTAAAATCCCACTTCTGTGATGTTTTTTTGTTGATTCTATTACCCAAAATATAAACAAATTAACAACCCTCCCTGACCAGGCAGTTACTAAGGATGAACAACAGAATATTTTAAATGCTTCAGTCAGTTCACATGAATAAATGTGTTCTTTTTTTTTTTGCACGAAAGGAAAAACATCCTG
Source organism: Notoglanidium macrostoma (assembly GCA_030068235.1). Classification (NCBI taxonomy): domain Eukaryota; kingdom Metazoa; phylum Chordata; class Actinopteri; order Siluriformes; family Auchenoglanididae; genus Notoglanidium; species Notoglanidium macrostoma. Next base: position 4,990,375 of record JAQQZR010000002.1, on the reverse strand, counting down.
CTTTCATAACTTTTTTTATTGTGTTCAGTCAGATCCCAGTCCCGAAGCACATCTCTAATCTCAACCGGATTTCTGGCAAGCTTTCTAAAAAAACACAAAAAACCAAATAGCTTCCTAATTATTCATATGTGTATCTGTGTTTTTTAGAACACATGATCTATTCATTCTGAATATATATTTATATTCTTTGTGTATATAATAATATGATATAGTTATGACTTTAATCATGTTTTTGGTGCAAAACGAAAGTCACATATTACAAAATATGGTTCTTTCGGTTCTTTCGGTTCTTATGGTTATTATTTTTACCAGTTCATTCACTACGTAGTATCTATGCAAATTTTTGTCATTCCAGTGTGTATTTCTGAGCATTGGTGTCTTTTGGACTTTTTTGGATTTTGCGTATTTATCAAGTGATATATGACTGCTATGATGTATGATATTTATGATGCTTCTTGTTATATCACATATTAAACATGCACCAAAGTAAACCTGTACGGTGATGAACACAGTTACACTAAAGCACTACAGAAAAACCAAATATGGTTACCACCGTGTTGTTGAATTCTGAAATCTGATTGGTCACAAGGTGTTGATTAATTTTCTGTAACAGCAGCTCTATCTATAAGGCAAATCAGGTCTACGTTAATGCACTAGATCTAATATGTACTTTTCTTTTTATAATAACAACTTTCACAGTGACTTGTATGTTAGATGCTTAAAGTAATGTAAAATAATGTGTTGTTATTTAAGAACAAAAACCATCTATGTGTGATGTGGATGTGCTGACACAGATATACTAGATTTATTTGTGAATTTATTTTTATGTATGTACTTGTCTAGCATACATGAACACTATACTGTATACTAGGGTGGGGGGTAGTGTGCAGTACACAGTGTATACTGGGCCATTATGCAGTGTGTAGTACACCAGTATGAAGTTTCAAACACAACCATGCTTTCCTGGAAGTTTCTCTGTAGCAACTTTAAACGAATAAAAATATATGATGTAATTCTTTAATTAATTAACAAATGCAATCATTCGGAAATTGCTGTAATATAAAAGGAAAAAGAGAGAAAAACACTCTGGGATGTGCTGTCATTGAAAAGATAACAGCATGCCCTAATGTGTTTTATTCCTTTTTTTTAATAAAATTAATAAGGAGGTGCCACAGTAAAATCATATGTACATATAGATTGGTCAGTTTATTAGGTACACCATGTATCTTTATGTATCTTTGTGTATATTGTAGTATCTTTAGGTATCTTAACAATCATAAACCTCTTAAAAATCATATTTCCACCCAAATAATCTCTGAGATACTTACAGTCTTCACTCCACACCTCTCTCTCACTCTCTCTCTCTCTCTGTCACTGGTACATTAAAGCTGGGCCGTAATCACTGCGGGGACTTAGGCAATGATCTGCTTATCAAACAGCATATTTCAAAAAGGGATCTTAAAAGGCCCGAGGGCGAAGCTGCAATAAGGAGGCATTTGTAGCGGGATGAAAGGGCGAGCGAAGGAGCCGCAGATGGACCTTGCATCAGAATAGGCAGGGGTCTCATTAGCATATCCAGTTTAAGTGCGCGTGGAGATGGAGAGACAAGGGGGAAGCGACCGAATATGCACTTCTTCTCGTCCCAGCGCACTAGGCCCAAAAAGAATCGGAGAACAAACACATATTTTAACAAAGGCTCGAGCCTTGAAGTGGGACTACATTTGGGGAAACAATGAGGTAGCTCCACTGCGAGTGTGAGAAAAGGAAGGGTGTATCATCTCTCCCTCTCTCCTGCTTTCTGTCTTCCTACTAACAGAACAGGCCCAGTGTGTGTCTTCTAGCCAACTTTGATAAGAGCAAGAGGCACTCAGTCGCTTTGAGAGGCAGCAAAGGGAAAATGTTATGAACACATCCAGCGTGGTTGAAAGCACTATCCGCTACTCTCAAGTTAGAACGTGAGGAGCACGTTGTCACAAAAGTTGCCTTTAAACTCGCAGCCACATGGCAGCTTTGAAACCCTCCTCCCCTGTGGCTCTATTTAGTCCTGGCACAGATACACAGCGCGGCGCTGTGAAGCCTGTCCAAAAGGAGTCTGATGAGGCTCAGAACAGTCTGAAGTGACCGCACATCTGGGATTGTAGTGGAGTGTGAAACAGTGACCTGTTATATGCAAGTTCAGGAGAGAGAACTTGAAAAGAAAAGAGTTGCGGAAATGTTTAATGGCTGACTAAATCTGATGAATGCCTGAGCCCAACAGCGACAATTCCTTATATTGGATTTTTATAATTTCTGGTGCAGTAGTTAGCACTGTTGCCTCACAGCAAGAAAGTTCTGGGTTCAAACCTGGCAGCTGACAGGAGCCTTTCTATACAGAGTTTGAATGTTTTCTCCCTGGGTTTCCTTTGGGTGCAATGGTTTCCTCCATCAGCCCCCAAGAAATACACATTAGGCTAACCGGCTACTCTAAATTGCCCACAGGTGTGAATGTGAGCGTGTTTGTCTCTCTGTAAGCCTCATGATCAATTGGCGACCTGCCCAGGGTTTACCCCACCTCCCACATAAATTCAGCTGGGATTGGCTCCCGTGACCCAAACGTCTAAGCACTATCGTTAACAGATGTATCATTTCTATATTTTATTCACAGAGTCCAACAGGTCCATACTTCCTATGTATTCGTCACTCATAATTCCACATCCTTTCCATTTGCTACATTATAATAACTAAAAATTTCATAATGGCTAATAAATAATATGTTTTCATATAAATAAGTGAAAATGCTGGAACTTGAAGGAATTGAATAGACAGGGGAGATCCTGGCTGGTTTAATAATAAAAAATAAAAATAAAAAAAGAATCCCTTAACTTGTGTTTTTTTCTTGTTGCACTAACTTCTCTAAAACAGGGTTTTGCTTAATAGTATTTTTACACACTGACCTTTTTGTAATATCATTAAAATATACATATATTTTCACAGAGACTACAAAGCACTTGGCCTGTAAATGTAAATGTATATTTAATGGCGTGTAGTTCTTTTTGCAATGACAGTTGGATTGTGGTTTGCCTTATTTACGAATATGGCAACTGAGAAGATGTTTTAACAACACAGTGAGAAATATTGTTCAGTGATTTAGGATCTTTTCTATTCTATCCTCTCTTTTGACATTTCTAATATTGGTACACAAGTTACTTTGTCGGTAATATTTGTAATAACATATTACACCTGATGTGTTAGGTATATTCCTAGGCATATTGTGTATCTGTACCTTTAGGTGTATATAAGAAACACTCTCCATCATTCTAGCTCATAGTGTACGTAGCGCAGCAGATATCTGGTGTCGTTTGAACTGTTTATAGAAAATCATTTTGGGATTTTGAGACCAATTACCTTAATTACTTTGCTTTTTGTTATTTTTCTTATCCCCCTCTCTTGTTATTCCACTTTTAGCCATGTTTGCATTTGCTCTTATTTTGTGGTTGGATTGCTCGTACCAGTATTGCTTCATACTTTGGGAAAATCCCACCCATACTCACCAAGCTGTTCCGCCATCCCAGTACTGCTGTCACACCCCCCATCTTTGCTTAAATCAAAATCGGACTGATTTCTTTCAGTCTTTCCACATGGATTGTGAACATCTGATTTAAGATCTCCTTTGTAGTTTGTAGTTATTGTGACAAACGATAAAAGCACTTTGAGGACATATGGAAAGAAATGGGCTCAAGCTTTGATTTCTGGTGCTTTTAAAACCTACACTGAAATTATTAGTTAGAAGATCAGGAAATCTAATCTCTGGGTGTCTACGTGTCTATGTGTTACTCCAGTCTGGGTGCTCGTGGTGCATGTATGAGAACAAAAAGAAGACAGGAGAGCAAGCTTGCAATTTCATATGATATTTTTGTCAATGTAGAAATGAACTCCAGCAGTGTGTTATTACCCTTTGCCAAGGACTCATGTAGCAGCGTACAATTGAGAAATATTAGGGTTAAGCAGTCTGGATAATGAAACTTGGACTCACAAGCACATTTCAAGGGCTTCGTACTGTATAAATGTTGACTGATTTCTGTTGACAATCCTGCTCTCAGTGTATAATTTAGCCCAAAGTGCACACAGTCACAGTCACACATGGTGTCATACTCACGATGCCAAGGAGACATATGATCAGCTGAGAATGAGTGATGAGAATTTGTTATCTGTTACTGTATAAATGTTAGACCTAACCATACACCAGGCTCCTAAACAAAAGTCAGGATTATGTCTGTGAAGTCTTTATCTGCTACATTATCATTTATTATTCATTTGAAGTTACATTCGATTTGGATTTGTATAGCTAAATCGTTTAAATATTGTTTTTTTCATTCTATAATATTGTATTGTGTTATGTCCATCATTATATCTGAAACTTTTATTTATTTGTTTGTTTGTTTGTTTGTTTATTTATTGTATATTTGAAATTATATGTCATAAAGCTATAAACTCTTGAAGCAACACTGATTCTGTTATAAAACTATATACATTAAAATTGTACATTTTTCGGATAACAGAACTTGATATGTTTATTTCTCCAGTAATTTATTTTCAAAGGATTTGAATAAATTGCTGGAGCAGCGATGCACAAAGAAAAAGAATGCTTAATCTTTTGCACTTCTTAATTTAATTTAGTGTTACTGCAGCTCTAATTGCATTCTTATATCCAGATAGTATTGATGCCTAGATTAACTGATAATTATTTTTAATAAGTGTATGTCAAATTAATTAGAATGTGAGATTAATATGAGAACATGAGCTAATATAGATTAGTGTATATGTATGTGAATTATTTTATATAATAAAGGTATAAATGAAAGAATGTGAAAATGTCCGAAGTGTGATATTAGCGGTTTCCTTTTGAAGAGATGTAATTTATTTCTGTCTGTGATGCCATGTGTGAAAGATCTGTTGCTAAGCAATTAAACATGAAACAAGGATTAAACATTGTATATATCCATATATATATATACTATGTATATATATATATTTTATATTTTATTTATGTATCTGTTTAGGAAGGATATCTTGTACACCAAATATCCCATTGGCAGTAAAGCGCATTCAATGTGTTTAGAAGCCATAAACAGTCACTTTTCTAAACAAACACAAATACAAAATAAAAATAACAACAAAATAATGGACTGCATGTAAATAACATACAAAAAATCCCATGCCTACTCAGTAGGTAACTACAGCATTCCAACTCCTGTAGATATGTACATTTCAGTTACAAAAATATAGATTTCTTTTTTGCTTACATCCCACAAAACGTGAAGCAGTGCCCTCATATTGTTTCCCTTCGTTCCTTGAAATGATTATCTGAATAAAGGAAAAAAAGGAGAAAATAAAAATCCCTTAAACCTTAAGGCCAGATGCAAAGCATCCACTCGCACGTATCTGTCAGAATATCTGCAAGGCTTCTCAAAAGGCACCGAAAATTTTGAAGATTTGATGCTTTTTTCTGTAATAATTCCCTCCATAGCAGACCTTTTGATGTCACATTTGAGAGAGAGAGAGAGAGAGAGAGAGATAGAGAAATAGTACCAGCGGATGATATTTACAAAACAAGAGAAAGTAACATTACTCTTACACATGCGTCAGAATACGTAAGTGCTCTTTATCCAAACAGAGTCAAAAAACTTATCACAGCATTTTCACTACGTACTACAGAATGTATAAAATATGGCCCTGCTCAATTTAGGATAATACAATGAAAATATTCAAATTAATTTTCACAACAATGGTACTAAAAAATAAAAACAAACAAACAAACAAACAAAAAAACTCAAACATGGCACGTGTACAATATACATATACTGTAGCTTATGTATATTATTTAATGTCTGTTTGTAAAATGCCTATTGAGGACATTTGAGCTTGGAACCTGCAGGCATTAGTTTACAACAATAAGGTCCTTTCCTCATTTATGCTTGCACACTCAGAGGAAAACCAAGAAACTTGCCAAAGCCTGTTGCTTTACTTTTCCGTCCTTAAAAGTCTTGAAAGCCTCGCTTGAGGCAAGAGAATAGAAGAAAAATGTCCCTTTTCTTTTCAAATGTCTTTGAGTCCTTGACCGTTTGAATAATTGACTCAACGTCATGGAGAGTGTGGCCAGAAAAGTGCTTTTGCAGAGTGGGAAATTGAGAAATTAACAAGTCTGTTAACACTTTCTCACCCTCTCAGAAGGGAGCGAATGTGATGGAGGACCGGGAGGACTGAGTGGAGGACAGTCAGCAGATTTCAGCTGTCCGTGGAGAAAGGGATGCCTGCATATCAGTCAGTGGGGTCGTAACTGGAGAGTTGTAGATGTTGCTGGCCACGGAGTTGGGGAAGGAGGTGGCCACGGGGGTCTGGAAGGTGGTGGAGGGAGATGGGTAAGTGGTGGCAATGGAGGAAGATGGATAGGATGTATGCACAGGAGAGGAATAGCAGGAGGCTACCGGAGAAGGGAAGGATGAGACTGGAGAGGGGTAGGAGGCGATAGGAGATGGGTAGCTTGACACGGGAGAGGGAACTGAAATAGAGACAGAGGTGATGGAGTTCTGGATGGTGGTGGAGACTGAGGTGGCTTTGTCAGCCTTCTTGTCCTTCTGCCGCAGGTGGATCTTAGTGTGCCGCTTGCGCTCGTCGCTGCGGGCGAACTTGCGTCCGCAGATGTCACAGGCGAAGGGCTTCTCACCGGTGTGTGTGCGGATGTGAGTGGTGAGATGGTCGCTACGGCTGAAGTTGCGCATGCAGATACGGCACTGGAAGGGTTTCTGACCCGTATGAATGCGAATGTGGCGCGTGAGCTCATCAGAGCGAGAGAAGCGCCGCTCGCACGTCTCCACAGGGCAGGCATAGGGCCGCTCGTGTGGTGGTGTCTTGCTTGGCCGGTTTGGGTACTTGCGCACGCGACTGGGCTTAATGAGCTGCGCAGGGTAGACACTCTTCAGCTCCTGCGAGCCTGTCTGTGTGGCAAAGGCCTTGATGGTAGAGAGTGGTGTAAGTGAAGGCTGCTGCGTCTGAAAAGGCTTCTGCTCAACCGGAGGCAGGCCGATCTCGCTCTGCTGCTGGGGAAACAGGTAGTCAGGGATCATTGGAACTGAGAAGCTGGCACCACATGCCTTGCTGCTGGGGTAAGCTGGAGGTGGGTATGGCAGGTTGGTACCCACTGCTGATGGGAAGTTGGCAGCAGGCTCAGGGAAGATGTCAGGGCTGGCACTGGAGTAGGTTGGAGCGGCTGAATAAATGGGATTGGGCTCACTCTGGTGCACTGAGCAGCTCAGGCTGGGACTGGATGTTGACGAGGGTGATGTTGAAGAAGAGGAGGAAGAGGAGGATGGGCTTGAAGTTGAAGCAGGTGAGGAGGAGGGAGTGACTTGGATGGTTGAAGATGTGATGGAAGTAGAGGATGGGTTGACACCAACCAATCCGCTGACCAGGCTGAACAGAGGCTCCGCCCACAGGCTGTTGCTACAGTTGGCAGGTTCGAGGGTGAAGCGGCCCGTGTAGGAGATGGGGGGCAGCCGCTGAGGGGCATAACTCTGCTCAGCCAGGGACTTCTCACAGCTCAGGGCAATTTCAGGAAGAGTATCTATATAGACAACAACAACAACAAAAGGCAGAAAGTTGAGAACCATGTTCTGGATGAGTGATTCCCTTTCAGCTGCTCAGAGACACATTAATGCACATTAAAGATCCCTGAGGTGTTTGAGATGGGAGACCCTGCTGGAAGAGGAGTCTGTGTTTCCCTACTCTCTCAGACAAAGCAGCAGGTGCTGATGGAGAAGCAGAAGGATCCCCCCGCTAAATACATACACACACACACATTCGCTGCTGAGCTCTCCCCAACATACACACATTTACTGAGCTCCCTCTGAGACAAGCACTAGAGCCAGCACAAGCTAAGCCATCTGCATTTATGCTCTCTCTCTCTCTCTCTCTCTCTCTCTCTTCCCCACGCTCACAGCTCCTCAATTCCATTACATGGCTAAAAGCAGCTGATAATTTAATCAATCTGCAGTTCAGCTGGTGCAAAAAAAGCCATTTAAATTAACCTGCATGTTTTAGATAGCTAATTGCAATGCACATTCAAGACAGCTCAATTAAATATATATGAAGAATATATCCAGACAATGTTGATGTATAATTTATCATGATTTCTTTCACAATGAAATTGCAGCAATGCCAAAAATAAAACCCCTTTAAACCTAAATGTTACTGAGTACATATGAAGCAATTCAACTTTACTCTTCTGCAATAAATACACATTTCCCCCACACAGCAGAATGTATTAAGTCTGAGCCTTACCCCCAGTCAGGTGGTCGTACTGCTCGCCGGGTTCCCCAGAGCCAAAGCCGTTGCCCTCGTGTGCGGAGGCGTTCGGGATCCCCGCAGAGGTGAGCATGATCATCTCCTCCAGCTTGGGGTAGTTATCCATGGGGGAGTGAGGGAAGCTCAGGTGGTCTGAGATCTGCAGAGCAGGAAGGAGCTCCGTCTTGGCTGCAGCCATCTCTCTCTGGAGTGTGTGCGGCTTGCAGAGTAGCGTGCACTGACAGATCAGCAGGTAGCCCCTCTAGGACGAGAACGGTGAAGATGCTGCGTTGCCTCTTCTTCTTCTCTTTGGCTGACCCTCCTCACTGTGTCTTGCTTGCTTTCCTTCCTTTTTGTTTTGTCCAAAAAGGTAAGAAAATCCACTTTTTCCCCTCAAAACGGATGATTCAACGTGTCCCTCTAATCATAACACATAAAAGTCAGAATTTGAATTTTAACATGGACCCTTTACACACCAAATTGGGTCTTGTTCTGTTATTATTATTTTCAGTTTAGTTCTTTGTTATTGTTTTAAACTGTAGGCTATTAAGAGATTATATATCGCACTGTGTTGTCTATCAGCTATCTATCTGCCGTTGAGTCGCTTGGGCTCTCAGCGCTCTTTCCTCCGCGCCCGAGGTTCCCTAGACCTTTATATACACTCCCTCGTGACGTAGATGTCCATATATGGACTGGAGGAAGCCCATATTTAGGCACTGCAGCCGAGGACACATGACGCTCGCCCAGGGGAGAAGAAGAACACAAGGGGAGCTTTTGAACTTTAATATCTGTGCAATAAATGGAACGAAAAACGTCCGGTCCTTCTTCGCTGCAAAATCGCTCGAGTTAAACCCGGAAAGCAACACGCGCTCGTTCAATATTCGGGTTTCCCTGTCGCGCGCCGGCCGGAAGACCCCGCTCCGCCATGCCATATAGGGTCATGACTACATAAGGACCGATTCCGGTGGGTTTCCACTTCCCTGTCCTTTTTTGGAGTTTCCTGGTGTCGCGCTGCCAGAGAGAGAGAGAGAGAGAGAGACAGAGACAGACAGAGCGCGCGAGAGAAAGGGTTTGGATTGCAGCTGAAGTCCAGCACAATAACTCATGTCAGCACTATTTTATGTAGCTTGCTCCAACATTTATGAGACACAACTTTTCTCCAGCTTAGCCTCTAACCATGCATTATTTTTAATGCCCAAATTAGACAGAGTTTATTTCTTTATTTATTGCTGTACAAGAATCCTTTTGCACGCTGAATAAATAAACTTAAAATATAAACACCATATCCGCATTCAAACAAAACGCCAACATAGGACTACAACACCTAACGTATTTAGGTGGCATAACAGTTGGTTTAGGACCCAGCCAAAGTCTTTTGGGCTAATTGCGGTTATTTGTATAGAGCATTACTGCTACAGTATTTATTAGTGAAAACACACACGGTCCTGAGACCTCACGGCGTGCAGATGTTGCTGTTATAACTAATGTTTCCCAGTGGTTTCTATGAAAGAACACTTTTTTGTGAAATCCACGATCCCAAATCTGATTAGTGAAGAGACAGGCACACTTTACACAGCTGCAGCACATAATTTTTTTTTCCTGTTTTCTGTGAATTGGTAGGTTTAAATACTTAGGTCCAAAGTGATTTGATTACATGAAATCTTGATTTGATTTGAGACATGCAGCCTAGGATTAATACCGGGAACAAATTTCATTATATGGCTTAGCACCTTGGTTATTCTTAGTTAGAAGCATTCTTGGAAATAAATGAATAACTGAATAATAATAATAATAATAATAATAATAATTAATTATTATTATTATTATTATTATTATTATTATTATTATTTATGAGATATGACCACTTTTATTAGGAAAGAATTTAGGCTTGAATGGTTATTTTTATTAGTAGTATTTTTAGTAGTAGTATTGTAATTGTATTATTATTGTCTAAGTTATAGAATAAACTATATAACATACTAGAGGTGTTACACTGGTTGTGTAAGCGTGCATCGCCTTCGTGGGTAAACTGGGACTGCAGGCAGGGTTGCCAGTTTATATCAACTGCCTGCAGGCAAATCATGATTTACAACTATTTCCCCAATTCACTACAAGCCAGCACAATAATTAAGTAATTAAATTATATATGCATTGAAATCTACTTAATATAAACCATGTAGACAATTTACACATTTCTAGATCTGTATATATAAATATAACTCATTGTATAGTCTATACAGTATGTAAATATGTATCCATAGTGTTGCTAGTTTATTAGGTATAGACTACCAAACTGGTAACAAATGAATCAAGTGATTGAATTCAGTATATATGCCAACCCGAAGGCTATTTTGCACAGCCCAGATTGATTAAAAATAGACCCATTGTGTGGTAAACCGACCAATTTGGCAACACGACCTGCAGGATGTTGTTGCTGACATGGCGAGGGGCCTTTAATCAGATTAATTGCGGGGGGTAGTGTTTTTCTGGCTCAATATGATGGTATCCTCCCCGTCAGTCAGAGCACACCCTCATGCATTTGCAAAAACCTGTAAAAAGTGCAGTACCAAAAAAAGCACTGATCCTAGAGCAGGGACTTTGCTGAGGACAGATCGATGGGCCTTTGCTGACTCAGTGCAAGTGCGGCGCCTCTCTTACACTTTGAAATGGGAGAAATTACCCCGGGTCTACAGTGATGAGACTTTGCTTTTGGGGGAGAAATGCAATGACTTAATTACACTCTTTGCAGTGATTTAATTATGCACCTTTAGAGTTAACCCGTGTAATTTCGTGATTGGAACACAGGCAAAATGCATTCTGGCAAGGAGAAGCATCATTTTAAGTGTCCTTTTAGTAATTGCAAGCCTCTCTAAAAGGGCCTGATTAGGAAAGTGATATCAGTTTAAAGTCGAATTGCAGGGCTTCACAGGGAAATGCCTGCACATACCTTATGTAATGCTATCTAAGAATATAACTAAGGCACCGAAGATACATTACTGACAAATATGTGAGGTGTTTACAATAAGGCACCAAATTAAAATAATATTTTATTATGAGTGCTCAATTAAACTGTGTTTCCAGTTTATTAGTTACTATATATAGTAGATCTAATAAAATGGCAAATTAGCTCCTCACAATGATTTAAATGGGTATCATTGCTGCATCATATCTCCAGAGCCTCTGATTCGATCATGACCATCTGTATTCTCCCTTTGTCTGCGAGGTTTCCTCTGGATTCTCTGGTTTCACTCATTTCCAAAAAATCATTCTGATAGGTAGATTGGCTACTCCAAACTTCCCCTAGATATGAATTTGTGCATTCTTCCTTCTCCTTGATGGACTGGTAACCCATCCAAGATGGGTTGTATTCCCACATAGTGACTGGCATTCTGGTGCTCCGGGCCTTGTGACTCTAGTGCTTGTAGATGAATGAATGAATGAACTGGCAAATCTGTAGCTACAATTAGTTAAGATAACAAGATTAGTGTATTTATACGTAAATATCATGCCATGACTTGACTCCCCAGATCATGTTTCACCAAGATAAAGTCCTTGCGCATGAGTTTCTTATAGATAGAGGTAGAAAATGAAGCCAGGCTGTGGGAGGGTGTTTCCCAACAAGAAAGGGAGGGGGGGATCCAGACACCCAGGGCCGCGTAGGCAGTTGGTCTAACCTGTTGTGATATAACACTGCTCCAGCCCACATGCTGGTGAAATCCTTATTAGTGTGTGTCTGTGAAAGTGTGTGTATGTGTGCGGAGGGGGTATCTCCCGGTCCTTGTTACAAAAGGCTGGCTCTCCCCGCACCTACGCAGAAACCCACGCCACTGTCTGTCCTCACTCACTCGATCACCCATTGGTTAATATTTAATTAAGTCCTGCCAGCCTGCCTGGGTGGAGACGGGGGTAGCAGGGAAAAGAGAAAGTGAGAGAAAGAGCAAGAGAGAGAGGGAAAGAGAGAGATCTTCACACCCCCACACTCAGAAGCAAATACCAGGCATCTGCTGGAATTAATCACTGGCTCTGGCTGGCAGCCTGATGGAGACTCTCTCTTGCTCTCTTGTTCTGTTCGCCCACCTTCGCTCACCACCTCCCCTTCGTGCTATCCCTATCATTAGCATAAAGGTGCGTCCAGTGGGGGCGGCCAGTGGAGGACAGAGAGGGAAAAACAGAAAGACCGAAAAACAGACCGGGAGAGGGCTAGGCCTCGGATATTTCATCTATTCAACAATCTATTACCCAATTAAAGGAGGGAGAAAGTGAGAAGTGCAAGTTATCCCATGTTATCCTACCTTCAAGGAGGAGAACATGTGGTGAAGACTTGTGAGATTGCATGAGAATTAGATAAGGCCTACACGATGAAGATTATGTTAAACTCTGAGGAGGAGGTTAAGGGCAGTGGGGGGTATATTAATTCTGAATGATGGAGAGACTTGCTTATAATATTAGCGACTGGCTTATTTCTACTGAAAAACATGGTGATCATATTGAATTAAGTGACACCTATTTGCAACTGCACAGACAAAGTCCCTTGATGGACAAAACCTCAGCTCAGGCAGGAAGTTCTAAGTTGGGTGGAAATGTGAACAAATTCGGGAAAGTTTTCAAGAAGTTTGGCCACAGAGGAATGGAATAGATCCCAATCATCTGTATTCAATTCGTTAACTTTTATAAAAATGTTTTTTAATGACACACTTAAGGCATCTAGTATAATGAAATTCTATTAATTAAATACAGTTATTGGCTAACCTAACTAAAGGTTGGTGTTTCAGTTAATCTTAGTTAGCTAGTTAATGATAGCAAAGTTAGATAACTATTATTAGCCAGCTAGCTAATTTAGGTAATATTAACTGATTACAAGCTTCAGTTAATGCTAGTATGCATGAGCACAAAACCGCAATTTGTGCTCATTATGTTTAGCTAGCTAGCTAAAATGTCTAACTATTAGCAAGCTTGCTAAAATGTCAGTGATATACAGTGACTAGCATTAAGGTGAAAAACTGTGAGTAAATGTAAACTGTTTGCTGTATTCAGATAATTATGTTTCAAAGTATTTACAGTTGGCTAAGTTAAAACTGGTTCTTTGGTCTGTTAGTTAACTTAGTTACATGATAGCTTACTTTTATTTTAGAAGAGAGCTTTACTTTTAGCTAAACATGGGCTTCACACGGTCAGTCTGTAAGGCTGTAGGGTGAATCTAATGCTCTGTATAATTAAACATTATATTAATAGAAGTTTTTAAAGCTGTGATAAGGACATCTCACTTAGGACACAGGTGTCAAACTTAAGGCCTGCAAGCCTCTGGTCTGTGTGAACTAGCAAAAATAGTATTGATACAGTTTGTAATACAATGCTGCTCAACATTTTCATGTATAATGAATGCATTGTATAAGCAAATTGGACTGTAGGTCAAATCCACATTATATGTGTTCCATCCATAGTGTGACAATGCATATAAATTTTCATGTTCAATTGTTTTAAAGAGAAAGTGGAAGTCTGGGGTTTCAGTTTTAATCTTTATGGATGTCAATAAAGACAGAAGGCAGGATTGACAAATGCACCAGGGTACCTGGGATTGAGTTTTATGTGCATTTTACAGAGCTCTCGTGAACTGAAGTACTGAATAAAACAGGTCTGTACATGTCTGCTGCATGCTTAAAATCACTTCAGAAATGTATGTAATGTTAATTGGCCTTTAATTTAATAGTTATTGACTCCAAATAACGGAGAATGCAGACAAGAGTGGTGGTTCTTGGTGGAAGATGATTAAATTCTTCATCACTGCTACAGTAAAGAAGCTGTAGTACAGATGAACACATTTTTTTTTTGCCAGGGTTATATAACAAAAATAAATACTAAAGTAAACTGACTCGACCATAATTAGATTAGAAAATGGATAAACTTATAATAATGCATTTAAGAACATTATAGCTGTTGTTTTAAATCATTTACAGGTTGCAGTTTGGTTAAACCTGCTGAACAGGAATTGCAGTAGTCATAATGATCTGATTGGATCATGTCATTAAACACTGTGGAATTCTTTAAAACCTATTTAGTTGACATTAAATGTGATTAAATATATTTTAAATATCATCTAATTTCAAGATGATGTTTGTATTAAGCATGTACAGGACACTTGGTGTATATACAGTGTATATTATTCATAAATTGGTATGTATGTGTCTTCCTAACATAAAAACAACCTCATTTGTGTTTACACAGCCTGTGTAATATGGTTTCTGGCTTCAGATCTTGTCGTTTATAGGACCTGGACTCCTATAAAGATTTTAATATCACCAAAGTTTGTTTGTACTTATCAGTGGCTATGGGGCTTGTGTCTGCCTGGGGATCCCTCGGTGCTGAAATGAGCTTCATCTCACGTATCATATCATATATCTGATGTGTAGTGTATCCATTTGGCCATGGGGGAATTCCCAGAGAAACCACAGCTGCATTAGAATGTATGTCTTATATGTCAAAGGTGTAGCCACATCTAAGTATCAGGCTGAATTAATTACTTGCTAATGATTCGACTCTTGAAGGCTTACCTACTGTTTGCCTCTTCCGTGTCTTATGCAATGTTTTTTCTTCCAGTGTAACACTGGAAGGGCAGAGTGATGACTAAACCAGCCGGCTGGACTGTTATTGTTCCTGAGAATTTTAGGCGGGTGTGACTCAAGTGAATTCTGGAAGACAGACACTTTCAGATTTTGATTTGTGGCCTACCAAAATTTCAGATCTTGTCAGCTAAAAAGCGTTGTTCTTGTTAACTCGGTTCATCTACAGACTGTCAAATAAAAGACAACAAGGAATGAATGTACAGGTTTCAATTCAACACAACACACTATCTTACTAACGAGCTCCTTATCAGGGTGGAAAAACCCATTAGCCAAATGAGATGTCGTGGTCTGTGGTTGGAAGAAATACCTGAACACACTGCATGGATTCAGATAAGCATCCAGATATGTAGATAGAGTTTATTTTGCGTATGCATGAAAGATGAAAAGTGGAAAGGAAAGCAATAGTACATACATTGTAGAAGATGTAGAAAAAGTAAAAATGCAGTTCACAGTGTTTCCAGAGAAACAAGGCATTTTATACTTTGCTTGCACTGTATGTTCTGTTTCACTGGAAGCTTTGTGTGCTACACTAAACTTTTACTACGCTACTATACTTATAGTATGTATTTATAGAACCAACAGTTCTTGTCTTTTAGCTTGATGGTATACTCAGTTGCTCACCTAACAAACTAGCATGAGGATATGTTTTTGAGACCACAAAGCACGTCTGTACATAGTCCATGAGCAAATGTAAATTTAAAGGGAACTGAAATAGACTTCTACGCAAAATAGGAGGAAGCTCAATGTAGCTTGAAAATGATTTTTTTTTATTGAAAAATTCATAATTGCATAAGTATTCACCTCAATTGGTGAACCCATTCAGTTCTGGTGCAACCAGTTGCCTTTAAATGTCACATAATCATTTGAATGGAGTCCAACTGTATGAAATGATGGTGTCACATGATCACAATATAAACACAGCTGTTCCTGTGAACATTCCTAAACAAACAAACACACTCATCTACATACAGTTTGCCATTTCCAATTACAAATTGGATTTTTTTTCCCCTCCATAAAGAAAATTGACCCTTGTGACCCTTACTGTTTTCAATCTGTCCTCAGAAAGCCTATTTGCTCCTGCAAGCTTGAACACACAGCTCTGGCCATTTTGCTCTTGTGCCTGAGGGCTTCAAGTCCAGTCTGGTTAGAGTGCCGGACCATGCATTAGCTGATCCGATATCGCCTGCAGGTAGCTGAACCTTAGATAGAGTCAGAGAGTTGGGACACTTCAGAGTCACGCAATATAAAAAGTCATCACAAATGGAGTTCAGCAGAAAGGATGAAGGGGGACATGTGAGCCTCAACCTGGTCTGACAGACAACACAACAGCTGAGGTTGGATTTGAGGGAAATACTGAATAAATCAGGAGGGACTGTCAGAACAGCTACAGTCACAAGATCACTGGTGGGTGACTGCTACTTTTAGGGTAATGTACAGTGTATTAAAGAAAATAATATTTAAATTCATCAAATCATTTTGCACTTTCCTTTTTCATATCATATGTAAACAGTCTACCAGCTATGCAATGATATGTAGGTGTTAGAGTTGATTTTGCATTAAACTATAGGAATATACAATATATGCTGTAATCTATTTGGTAACATATATATATAACCTGTAGATATAAATGTAACTGGCTGAAGTTATACATTCCTGAAATTTTTGCAACTTTTGAGTAAAATATAACCGCCATAGATTTAGGCCATGTTGACAGTGAATGGTGTTCATTCTAACAATGTATAAATGTAACATAAACAAAGTAAATATAACATTTTAAAATAAATGTTACATGATGTAAATAAATAAATACAAGGTAAAAAATACATCATCATTGTAGTGAAGTAGACATGTCAAGTAGTGAATAAATTATGAATGTATGTGCTGTTGCAGGAAAATAATCCATGCTGTGGTGATGTGATAAGTGGATCCATCACAAAGTGACAAATTTTCCTATAACAGTTTTTCTCAAAGAGTTTTATCCCTTTTAAACCACAGGAATAAAAATTTAAAATTTATTAATGAATTTTACATTGCACTTTTAAATCAAACATAGTCACATGTAATGTTATGGAATGTCTTAGTTAGTTACATAAGAAAAAAAAAAACACAGCTTATGTAACCTACAACCAGAAAGCATAAAGTCCTTTACTGAAGGAAAGACTTTCTTTTGGTGGAAAACTTACTATTTCCAAGTGCTGACATTGGAGACTCCTTCCGTAAAATGTTGAATAAACATTACAAAAAGATTTGCCGTATCCTCGATCTTCTTATTTAGCCTTAGATCATGTGGCGCACTCGGCATGCAAGTCCCTGTGAATGAGCAGTTGCCATAGAAATGATAATGTTTCTATAGTAAAATGAGCATATTAATTATGTAAACCTACAATTAGTGTTAAAGCTGAAACTACTGACAGAGCTGTTGTTAAAGAAAATTAATGCACATATTCTGATATGAGAACTTAACAGCACTATGGTGTGAATGTTATTGGCAAAAATTGTATCAAATTATGATTTATTGTAATTTTGGTCTATTTGCCAGAAATGTAATGGGTTTTCCAAGGCTGTCATACATATGTTAATATTTTAGCGCAATTTGAATTTGTTATTGCGCAAAATAATGTTCCATGTCAGCTTGTTATGATGTGCATCGGATTAGTAAAATAATACAGTTTGGCAGTTCTAATAGGGAAAACGTGAGTGGTGTGTTTTGTGTTTGTTCTGTGAATTGCAGGGTTTTTTTTTCATCCACTTGCCAGGACAGAAACTCTACAGTGCCAGTGAATAAACACTGACTAAATAATGATAACATTATTATCTGCATTATCTGCCAAAGTAAACGCTCCTTTTCAGTGGAACAAAGGTATCACAGCCTGGTTTGGGTGGTAATCTGACTGTGAGCTTAGACTAAGATTAAACATTAGTGATATATTGATGTGTGTGGGATGACAGCAGGTTTAGAAGTGTCTCAACCATAAAAGCTTAAACAACAGATCTTTTTTTTGACTGCATCACTTTTGTGGAATTGTCAACCTTCTTGAGGCAAGCTACAAGAGAAGTCGCTTTTCATTTCCTCTTAGTCATGTGGCCCAGGTCCCCTGCTTTATGCCACTATGATACAGAGCATACAGAGACAAGCACTTTTTGTTCCGTGACCACAGGAAACTAACAGGAGCTTGGTCTACACACAAGAGGCAGTTCACACTCTTCACCCCATGACTGCTGCTGCTGCTGCTGCTGCTGTGTGTTTGCTTTGCACTTCAGCATTAGGCAGAAAGAGAGAGAGAGAGAGAGAGAGAGAGAGAGAGAGAGAGAGAGAGAGAAAATGAAAGCGAGAGAAAGAATGAGTGAGAGTACACAAAAATACTCCCACTCATGTACACTTGTACTTACATGTGGACATGTACATGCTTGTTTCTGTCAGCACATGGACTTGTACACACTGTGTAATGTAATTCCCCTTAATGACAACAAAGGATATGAGGAATTCTGGGTTGCAACAGCTTGCAAAGTCAATCTATGATTACATTTTATAGATCAATTTAGATTGGACATCATGGTTACATCACTGCAATTGCACAAAAAACAACAGAAATAAGTGACGGGAAATGGGTGAGATCCCTGGAATAAGGAAAAAAAATGTCCTGTTGTGCCTTTTGATGTCAGAATAGGAATGCAAAAAAAGATGACCTTCATTTTTATAGAATAAAGCTAAACATAAAGCTTTAAAGCTACATGTGTTTGTAGTTGCAAGCCATTTGACGGACAGACTGGACTGATGATGTTGTGGATTTGCACATGTGCAAAACTGCTAACTAAAGTATGTTGATAGGTAGCACAAAGCATCAGATCAATGAAATCATCCGGAATTCTCATGCAGTGCAATCTCTGCAGTGCTTATTGCATATCAGGCAAGGTTTCTGCCAATGTTTATCACACACAAAAAGAAAAATCAATGATGTAGGTACTAATGATAAATTAGTAACAGCAGAGCACCGTGATGGACTGGCGACCTGTACAGGGTGTAACCTGACTCTCGCCCGAAGTTGACCGGGATTGGCTAGAGTTCACCTGTGACCCACAAGGGATAAATGGTATAGAAAATGGATGGATGGATGGCTGGATAGATGGATGGATGGATCTACGTACAATAAAATCTTCAGGACAGGAGTTTGTGGTTTCTTGATAACACATAAAAAGTTCATTTTTGTCTGATTAATTTCAAGAAAGAGACAAATAGAGAGGTTGGTGTGAACAACTGTTTAGAGCTGTTATAAGATAAGAGATAAAAGGAGCTAACTTGTTTCACGCATGTTCCACAACATTAAATGTAACAATAAATGGTTCAGTAATAAATAAAAAATGGTAAGTGACAAAAATACCAAGAGGAATTAAAGACTTTAAGATGTACTGTTATTATAAAATAATCAACTTCAGGGTGGTAATATTAAGTCAGCTTCATATCAGCCTGCTTCACAGCTTGACATTGTTGATTATTTTCTTATGTTTTAATTCCTTACACAATACACAATCTGATATATGACTCAGTAAAGAATCATTTTCTAGAATTATATTAATCTCTTAATTCTGTTACCGAAGTAACAAAGTATGCTAATACATTAACTGACATTTGATTACTTTTGAATGAAATGCACCTGCAGTGACTAATGTTAATTTAATCCATGACAAAAAATAAATTCACATAAATTAGCAACAATTAAATTGCAGCATGTTTCTGAACTCTGGTCTCCAGGTGTAAATGTGAAAACTTGCTTTTCAGACTTAGTTCTGAATTTTGCCAGTTAACAACCACAAACATGTTAATTAAGGTCTCGTGTTAATTTTATAAGGATGGTTTAAACTCTGTGTATTGCAGTCTCTGATTATTTGACTTATTGAGTTTTATTATTAAAAAAAATACATCAATTAATGAAAATGTGTTACTTTGATGCTGTTACTTGTGCTGCATTAAAGGTCCACTAATCCTCTTAATGCCCCTTTCCAAGTGTGTATTAGACTGTACGGTAGCCTTCAGGTGTCCAAAGTGTACTTCAACGTATTTACACTGTGCTAAATCTTTGGCTATTGAGTTCACATATCAACAGTCTTTCTCCAGAATTGATGACTGCAGCTTCAAATGCAACTATAAATGGTTAAAAAGCATGACAAATTCATGTGGCAAAACAGGAATAACACTGTGGGACAGACCTTTATCACATACTCCACCGCCACCATGGCATGGATTATTTTCATATAACAGTGACAGTTGTTGTATGTTAGTCCTTACCCAGTTATGGGAACCTTAATGTAAAGTGTAAGTACTTTTCCTGACATTTCTAGAACTTTCTATGAAATATTCCATTTCACATGTCTGTTAGATATAAATCAAGGCTTATGTGATTATCTTTAAGATTAGATTACATTAGTATAACTGCTTAAGCCTGGACTCACTGTTACTCTAACAATCAGAATATAATTAAAATCCTAACTGTTCATTACTGAAACATTTTGGAACACTTTTATTAATATTAAATGACTTATTTCTGTAATTTCATGCTTCCCACTGCCATCGACGCCCAAGTCCGCATCTCAGCGCTGTGCACAGTGCTCATCCCACAGTTGCCATGGCAAAGGAGCCCTCCCGGTCTCTCAGTCTCCAAGGTACCCAGCCTATTGTCTTTGGTTTCTTTATTTAGATGAAAACATGATTTATTGTGCACGATCCTCGCCCATTCCACCAGAGAGTGTGCACAGATACCTATCTACTTGATTCAACATCTTGACTCGAGTTTGAGAGCTCTCAATCTTTTTATTTGTCCACAATACACTTTTATAATAAACTCGTTGGACATTGACAGTTTCTCATGCAGGCTTGTTTTCACACCAGCACAGGAAATGCATATATACACTGAAAGGCAACTGCGGTATCACAGGTAGGGGAAAGCTCTCCCCCACTCTCCAGCAGTGAGGCCATTTTACTATGCAAAACGATCTAGTGAAGTGGAGAACTGTGGTTGGAAAGTACAGTACACAGTTCACGTTTGTTCCATGCCCATGATGATAGATTTGCAATTCAGATACAAGGCTCAAATTCAGCCTACTGACCAACCAGCGCTGCTTATATGCAAAAATATATACTGTTGGAAAAAATGACATGGCCCTATTAAATGCTAGTATTAATGGGTAACGGCAAAAAATCTAATTAAAAACCATACACAACAGCAGGAAACATATCTATGAATCGTGTAAATCATTTAAGTTACAAATAATGAACTATAATTAAACTTAAAAAATGTAAGTTTTTTCGAGTAAACTGTTCAAAAGTACTCCTGTTACAAAGACTGTTCACAGTTGACAGTTCAGTAACCTTTTTTGTGTATTCAATTTATGTTATAAAGTATAGCATCGCACTACCTTGAAAAAAAGAAGCTAATTGTCTTTAAATTGGATATTTTGGTATTTTTATTTTACTATACAAAGATCTCTTAAACAGTTAAAAACATGTCTCCATTCAAAATGCACAGAATATAATTTGCTAGCATCTTTTTGATAGCCTTAGCTAGCTAGAGTTCTAGTTAAATGAGAGCTAATACAGTGTTAAAATGATCAGTGTTAGTGTTTGGTCAGTGTTAAATATAGTGACAGTGAACCTCTTAGTACGATCTAGAAGCTACAAGTCGTTGAAGAGGAACGAAGAGCTAGACAAACTTGAGGTGAAACTCTGGTTAGCAGGTTAGCATGAGCGTCTGTCACTGTAGCTTAGTTCAGATTCACACTGCAGTTTATTTGCCCTCGAATATTTCAAGCTGTTTCTGTGATTGCATTGCAGTTCGCAGTTTTTCTGTAACACTTAGCCATAGCATTAGTCATAATCAGTATATAATTCTCTTAAATGCTGTTGCAGATGCTACTTGCAACAGCAAAATCCCGCAAGTGTGAAACGAGCCCACTGGGCCATGTTCTTCCTACACCTCGTTAGGAAAAGTACACTCCATAACCATTTGTGTGATTGGCACATTGCATTTCCTGACTGCACAAGCTGCACTGCTGGTCACAGGACTTAAAACAGATTGACTTTCTGTAAAAGTACACACCCTATAACTATAGCTATAACCATAGGGTGTGTACTTTTACAGAAAGTTGTCATTCCAGAACATATTGCTTTTCCTTTTTTTTCCCCTCATTATATTTGTTGAAATCAAAATAGCATTGACTAATGACTACTGTACACTCCAAACCCTTCGCTGTAATATTTTATGCACTATTTTTGATTTGTAAAGGCATACATGATGAATCATTGTATTGCTGGTAATTGAATCAAGCCACAAATGAAATGGAGTCCAAATGTCTGCCTTCATTACCAAGAGCTGTTTTTTTAATCTTTTATGTGTTAAAGTTAACACAAGTTTGTGACAATTAGTCAGAGTTTATTCAAAAGTTCTCTAAAAGCAATTGTAACAGCGGTGCCTAACACCAGGTTAAAGGTTGGGGTAAAGCCATACTGACTCAACATCAGCTGTTACTTCCTCAGATATGACTATTAACACTTTATTGCCCTTTAGCTTATATACATGGCATGAATAAACAGAATACTTATATAGAGTTCATTCATACAATCATTTCTCAAACTGTTTAAAATGTGTCCTACTTTTATATTCTTAAATATGCATCACATAAATAAAGGTTGTGGCAGTTTTTGGTAAACAACATAATAAAAAAAGTTATTGGATTCTATTGTGGACATTACAGTACATAAAATAGCATAAAAGAACTGAACAGCTTGTACTGTTGTTCTGTCGACAGCTTTGTGTGTGTACTGCTTTGTTTTTATGCTCAAATATGTGTGTGTGTGTGTGTGTGTGTGTGTGTGTGTGTGCACTGTAAGAACCAGAGGAGTCGAGACCAATAAAGCAACCCTGTTATGAGGCTAACCTCTAACCACAGTCATATCCATTTTCCAGCACAGCGCAGCTCAGCTGTCGTCTGTTGTCTGGGTGCAATGATCAAGCTCTGCGAACAGGGAAGTGATGTCACTTCCTGTGCTCCGTGATATCAGACCCAGAAATGGAGAGTCCACGTTGCTGACGCGTGGAAAACGGAAGCAGCTTCTTTTTCACTCTGCCTTACAGATGCTGCGCTGCCAGCAAGACCCTAAAATAACAAAAAAAAAAAAAACCACCATGAGCAGACGGTTAAACAAACAAAACCAATTTAAGACACTTATCTACTAACTGCTATGTCTGAGGTTCTTCCCGTCTTGTCCTCAGGTTCGCATGAAGGTACCTCATTGTTATTAAAGCTTGTGAACTGCTGTTGCTGTATTATCATGAATTGCTCCCGAGGGCACCATAAAAGCAAAATTACTCATATACTATCTCAAATAAAAGAGTTTGAAACGAATAGCCATGTACGGTTCACTCATCTGTGTAGTGATCAGTATAATTTTATATTCTTATAGGCCTACACGACTGCATGAATGTTTGTTAAACCACCTATAAAGAGGCCTCGTTTTAAATGTTTAATAACCTATTGAACAACGGCTAAACATGTCTCACCATGTTCAGAGGTTATGATGATAGGCAGGTAGATGTGGAGCAGTAGTTGTCTAACTGGTCGTGATTGAGGAAGGCAGCCAAATGTTTTGATTCTTTCCAGCCCTGAGGCTGACATCCTTGTCGTCTGTCTGGACGCAAACATTTCCGGGTGTTAAGTTTTCACCCACCTAGCTTGACATAAATTAAAGTTTAAATACCTCACATTTTTATATGTACTACATGAACCTTAAGTTGAATGAAAATCTATGCATTAGGATATCCATCAATCACTACTTGTAGTTTCTGTTGGGTTTCAATTACATATGGCAAACAAAATTCCACCAGTTCATCCATTATCTAGACCTCTTATCAATTAAGAGACACAGGGGAGCTGGAGCCAATCCCAGCTGACTTCAGGCAAGAGGCGGGGTACACCCTGGGCTAACACAGAGACAAACAACCATGGGCAATTTAGAGTAGCTATATATCTTAAACCTCATGTCTTTGACCTTTTCACACAGGCACAGGGAGACCATGCAAACTCCATACTGGAAGACTCCAGTCAACTGTCAGGTTTGAACCCTGAACCTTCTTGCTCGGTGGTGATAGGGTTAACCACTGCACCACCGTGCCTCCCCAGCCTAGTTCAATCGATTTCAATTGGATTTCACTATCATTATATAATTATTATTATCACTATCATATCAAAATACCATTAGAGTTAGCAATGTCTGTAATTTAGACATAAAATTTTTTTCAAGTTTTGACAGGACACCTGAAAACCGTGCTTTTCTGCTTAAAGCAGCAATCCAACTAAATGTGAATGAACAATTGTGGCAGGAATCGCAATTCACTGAAGGGGAGAGGAAAAGGCACATGAAAGACATGTATTTGCTTCTAATAGTGCTTTTTTTCTCTTTGTTTTTGTGTCTACTTTGTCTAGGTGAACTTTGACCTGTGAATTCACTAGCCTCACAAGCTATGAGAGGGTAGGACTGTGTTCTCTTTATTCAGTAAAAAAAAAGAGTTGCTTATTGTTAAGAAGATGTTGCCTGGAATTGGTGTTTACAGTCTTCTAAATGTTGTTTGCTGTATATCTGGGGGGGAAAAAACCTGTCTCGTCCATTGATATAGGATTTTCTTGTAAGAATTTATATTTCTATCAAGTTACAGTTCCAGAGCTCATTCTTCCTCAAAGAGTTCAGAGAGCGCAGCTTCTTTCAGCCCCCCCTCCCTTCAGTTTAACCCCTGGCAATAACGTTCCCTCCTCAGACCACCTTAGGACTCACAATCATGGTGCCTGACTGCTAATATATTTCCTTATCTGATTACACGTTTGCGGAAGGGGGAAAGATTTATGACAGCAGAGAACCGATCCCAAGATGAAGATGTTAAAATAAGGTTGTATTCGAGCTGTTCTGTTCACTGAATATTATGACGTGCTGATATTCCATTTATTTTCGCTGACTGCCTGCAAATTTGCAAGTTTCTGCTGTCAGCATGCAATACAAAGTGGGTTGAGGAGTTTCAGTGAACACAGCACCAGGTTGATTTTTCACTTTAGAGCTTGCTGTAGGAACGCACTCACTTAAGTCTGGTGAATAAAAGCTGAACGGCTCTCTAAGAGGAAATGAGTCATTTCATTTTCGCTGAGGGTCAATGCGAAAGGTCAGCAACCATCACACAAAAAGAAGCTATGAAGCCCTGCTTGGGGAGAGGAAAAGAAAAGAAAGAAAGGTTTGGGAGCCTGTTTTTCCCTGCCCAGTAGGATGCATTGGAATCTTCACAGGAGAGAGAGAGAGAGAGAGAGAAAGAGAGAGAGAGATGAGGAGGAGGGAGACTGGAGTGAGTCCAGGGGAACTCCAGCTCCACATGACACAGTTGAAAAAGAGCCACAAAAGAGCCGGGGCATGTTTCAGGCAGCATACTTTTCATCCCTACAAGCATGTTACAGTATATCTCATGACATATAAATTCATAATGATATGTTTATTCTCCAATCAAGATCCTTTTTTTAGGACTAGACTGGTCATTGTCATTAAAACTCAACCTATCGCCATGTATAATATATATTTAAAAAATTACACTGGTTATACACTAGATGAAGATTGGAAAAACATCAGGTGTCGTTTTTCCAATCTTTAACTCTCCAACTCGCCTGTATCAACCGTAGCCTCAGTTCTTGGCTGACAAGTATGAAAACCAATGAGTTCTACTGTTGTAGCACACATGTTGTAGCTTTTAGGTTTGATGTATTATGCGTTCTGAGATGCTTTTCTTCACACCACGGTTGTAAAGAGAGCCTATTTGAGTTACCAAGTCAGTTTGAACCAGCCTAGCCATTTTCTTCTGACCTCTCTCATCATCAAGGCATTTCCACCCAAAGAACTGCCATTCACCGAATGTTTTCGCACCATTCTGTGCAAACTCTAGAGTGTTGTGTGTGAAAATCCCAGGAGATCAGTGGATTCTGAGCCTGCCTGGCACCAACAAACATGCCAAATGACTGAGATCACATTTTTCCCCCATTCTGATGTTTCATGTGAACATTACTTAAGTTCTTGATCTGCATGATGCTATGCCTTGCATTGTTTTCATATAATTGTGTAATTACATGAAATGGCAAGGGTATGGGTGTTCCTATTAAAGTGGCCGGTCAGTGTATACAGTACACACTGTGTATATATACACTGGGTTGTGAGTTTATTATTAGATTCTTTATTAGGTATACGTAATAAAAAAAACAGCTTAGTGTATACATATTTATTTATGCACACACATACACAATTGCCAGTTTATTATCTCCACCTAATAAAGTAATAAACCTCCAGCTGTGTGTAAATCACAGCTTAATAAAGAGTGCATTGTTTTAATTAACAAATCTGTTCGTTTGGATCTTGAACACAAACCCACAATCTTAACCGGTGTTAAAATGGAACGTCCTGTTTAAAGTGAAGTGGTTCAAATAGTTTGTGGACCGTTATGATGTGTGAGATCTTTAACACGTTTTGATAGCACTGAGCAATAGGCGCATGATTGCAATGGGTGTTTAGAGGCTGCTTTAACGAAGGCTATTTTTCAAGCAACACATAATTTCTTGACATGATGGATATACTGTCAGGGTGTGTTTATGAGGTGATTCTCTTGAGTAAATAGCGTCGCAGTAGAGGCGCTCGCCGCTGCATTCTTACGAAACCTGGCTCGTGTGGTTAGCGCCTGGCTAACAACATGGAGAGGAGCGCAAATGATCAAAGATTTGCAGTGTGGAAACTTACAGCTTAGAAATGTTATATCTCTTTATCACTTTCCTTCTGTGTCACCATAGTAACTTACTAAGCCTCGTCTGATTCGTCCCTGGTGTCCACTCGGGCACCATATATTAAGCCTATTTATAGGATGGCTGTTTACCTTCTTTACACACGGACAATGAAGGCTAATTCACTTTCTTAGGGTCAGCTGACCTTGTGACCTTTTCCGTTTTGAGACAACAGTTGAAAGCAAGACGAAGAACGAGTAACTGTAGAGTGAAAGAGAGAGAGAGAGAGAGAGAGAGAGAGAGAGAGAAACTTTCCTGTTCTCTGACGCTACATAAATAGCCATGGCCAGTCGGATTGACATAATGGACCTAAACCACTGCGTGCTGTCACGGATTTCCTGCAGAGAAGGTGTCATCTTGTTAACGATAGCCTTACTTAGCTGCATAACAAGCCTACTACTATTATTATAGCAGTATAAAACCGTTATTGCTTCGTTGGCGTCTCTAACACACGTCACCCTGCTGTAACTGGAATCATTTTAACGGCTATTTTCGCCTAATCAATTTATGGAAAACCTATTTGTCAATACAGACTGCTGTCATTAAGTCATAGAGCTATGAGGTTCTAATACATGCTAACACACACCACATGAAAGCGGTAACGCCAAGCAATAAGTAAGATATCCTGTGTGTGTGAGTGTTCGTGAATGCAGCCCCTCACTCTTACGGACGTTCTTGTGTTTTTAGCAGTCAGAATAACTCAGCGTGTCCCACTAACACGATTAGCACAACGCTCTGTGGTTTGAATCAAAAATAACCAAACACCATTGTTTAAGCAGTTTATTTTGGTCGTTTGAAACCCCTATATTTAGCCACTGTGGCTTTTGAAGAGCATGGAAAAGGTGACTGAGTTTGTTTTTCACTGCAACATTTCCTGTGTGCCGCGAGGAGAGGAAAACCGCACGCTCTGTGACGCGGCAGCCCAACACACACAGAAAGGGCAAGTCAGAGGCGTGGAAAACAAGACAGCAGGAAGAGGCCAAAAAAAGAAGGAAAAAAACCCTCAACCCATTGCTTGCATTGTTAATCAGATCTAAAGAGCGCTTTCCTATTGAGAGTGCAGAAGAATCAGCACTGCCTTTGATATCAGCAGTGCTGATACCGTTTCTGTGGTGAGATACAGGCGTGATAAACTACTGCTTATGTACGTCACATAACAGTTAGAACGCTTTGGCTGTACAGGGGACCAAATTAGACAAATTGAGCCATGTTAACAGTGGCATTTGAATAATGTAATTTCAAATACATTTTATTGACTCACAGATATAAAAAAGAATCCAATAAATAAAGTGATTTTTGTCTGCAATGTGCTGTTTCTGTGGAAACTGAACAATGTCACACGTATTTATTCATTTCTTTATTTATTTAACCCTCTACTGCAAACATTATGATATTGTCATTGAATAAAAGCTATATTGTGTTCTGTCACTTCATTTCAATCTGCTTATTTTATTTTATTTATTTGGTTGTTTATATTTTAGGGGGTATTTTGTTTTGTTTTTAAATTTTCCTATATTGTAACAGTGTACAACAATGAATATACTGACTTACTGGATATTTAATTATTTCTTGTCACTTCTAAAGCACTGCATTTGAAATATTTAAATTCTTCCAACAAAAGGTTTTTTTGTTTTTTGGTCAAACTGAATTTTCTACTTTCATGCTGGTCTGTGCTAAAGTATTAATATATTAATACAATGAGTGTAAGTTCTGTGGGTTCATTCCTTGTTGATGAAAGAGGTCAGAAGAAACTTGTCAGACTGTTTGGAGCTGCCAGGAATGCTATGGTAACTCAAGTAACCACTCTTTACAACCGTGGTGAGAAGAAAGGCATCTCAGAATGCATAACACATCAAACCTTGAGGTGGTTGGGACACAATAGTAGAAGACCACATGAAGATCCACTCCTGCGAGCCTAGAACAGGAATCTTACCAAAACTGGAGCGCTGGAGATGGAAAAATATGACCTGGAATTTTTCCAGTCTTAAACTTTAGATTTTTAAGTTTTAGATAAACTGAGATTTGCATGTTTTATGAACTGTCTCTTTGCCTTTACTCATGGAGCTTCTTAAAGATGTTTGGGGGAAATTAGGAGACAGGAGGCAGGCTTGTGACCACTCAAAGGTTGTGCATTTTATTTTAGTCTCACTCTCACTTTTTAGTGATTTCAATAAGCTGAGCACATGCTCACACACAATTGTCCTGCCCACCTGACCATCTAATCATGTGGGCACGAGCATGGTTTGAGCTAATGTCTTCAGCATGGTAGAGCTCCAGGAACAGGGTTGGTGACCACTGACCTAGATGGTGAGCGGAATCAAACTTAGCACTAGATGTTCTTCATGTCTGAGTGAAGATCCCTATCTATTCACGATATCAGCAGAATCCTTTATTCCGCATATCTCACACAGACCACTGATATTAGTTGATCGCGCCCACTCAGGTTGACTGCCAAATGAACCTGACAAAAAAGGTAGTCATTTTTTCCAAAAAAATAAACCAACATTTGGAATCCCTTCCTAATTTTACAGTCATTAAGAGAGTAATTAGCAGCCAGGTGTTACTAATAAAATGTACAAGATTAGTTAATCATCAAGATGTGTGATTATCACTATAAAAACAGAACTTTTGGCACTTCTACAGGTCTTTGCTTAAGTCAGTCATGACCGCAGAGAAATAACAAGCAACCCTGTTACGGTTTTATGATTCCTTAGCATCGTTTTGGACGTCAATAAAGGATCAGAGATGAGTGTTCAATCTCAGTACACACAAAGTGAAACTGAAAGAGATAGAAGGAAATAGTGATGAGTGTGTCTGCAATGTGTGTATGAATGTGTTGCAGTGTGCTATAATCTATGGGGAGATGAAAATCAAGAAGTAAGACTAGAGCACATCCTTCCACTGACTATGTACTGCAGCTGAGAAAAACAATGATCTGATGATGTGCCTTAGCAAGAGACATCTCCTGCGTGTCATAAGATAATTGATCTGAGTTTATATTGGATTTCAGAGAGACCCAGAGAGACTTTTAATGATAGCAAGTTGAAAAAAAAAAACCTGGTGTTCTATTTGGTAAACCCATGAAAGTAGGTAGCCTACTCGATTTCCAATAACCACACACAGCCCTCTATAAATCCATAGATAGCATTGAACAGCGTGTTCCAAACATGTCTGCAATTAACGAGAGGTCACCTTGTCTACTCTACAGCGCTGAAAGCTCCACATCGCACGACCTAGGTTGCTATGGGGACTGGAAGAAGTGCACCAGCATGCTCCTGAAGAAGGTATTGAGAATGTGTTCCAATCAACGGGTATGAAAAAGGAATGTGTTGGCAAGGTTGACCTCTCTCCACCTCGCTCTCTCACTTTCCTTCTCACCCCAGGGTTAGGCTGACAGTGTGCGCTATTGAGTTATTTTAATCGACTTGTAGTTTTCTTCGCCAAGCGCATGCCTGGCAGGCTCGATCCTCTCTGTGGATAGGATCAGTCATTTTTCCCAGCATCGGTTGTGACACTGGCCACACCAGACTTTGGCTCTCTGCACTTTCAATATGGCTGTAGCAATGTGGAAACGTGGCCACAAGTCTCGGCACCCACAGGGAGGAATGGACGGCTGGATGAGTGACAGGGCCATTGCTGTGGCCGTCTGGTTCCAATACTTACACACACGCACATACTCACTGTGTGCTGCTGGAAGCACAGGTTACTATCCCTATGCAGCCAGTGTGACACAACAGTTCCAGAAAAAACAAGCGCCCGAGGTTTTGAGCTCTGAATAACTCCAGCGGAAGCTATGTGACTAAGCCATACAGACATTTTAATTGCTCCTTAATGACATGAAAATCTTATACAAATTTCAGACAGACCAAAAAAAACTCAGACTGATGTCGTCGCGAACCTTTTTTTCCCTCCCTTCGTTCTTGCAAAGTTTGCTAGACACTTCTGATGCTGTCCTCGTTTCATTCCCTTCGCTTCTTTCTCTTCTTGTGTGCTATTGTGCTGCGTAGGTGCGTGCTGTTACTTGTGGTTGGTCTAAGCTCATCTATGATAAAATGCCATGGTGAGGATTTAAAACAGAGGTGTACAAAAGGACATTAGAACACTGAGACAGTTTAGGGGGAAAGGAAGAGACTGAGGAACTGGGGAAAAAGGAGGTTTAAGCTTTTGAGAAAGTGTAATATGGATTGGCAAATGACCCCCAGGCAAAGCAGCCCAAAAAAACCATAAAAAAAAGCAAAAGGCAAAAAGCAAAGACAACAAAACATTGTTCGGGTAATGTGTTTTTGCTGTAAGTGTCATCTGGTGGGTTTACTGAGACGAGTGATTGAGTGTCGAAGCTTCTCGTGAGCTTTTTTTCCCTCGCACCGTCTGGGTGCAGCATCAAATGATCTCAACGTCAGCAGCATTCTCTGAAATCCATACCAGACATCAAATCCCACAAATGCATACTGGACCAGATACATCATATGATACAGAACATGATAAATAATTAGTTAGTGGTCCAATGTTCAGTGCATGAACAACTATAATTGCAGACTAGAGCTTTTGATAACTGCATGTTCTTAAAGGAATGTCAAATTCATACATTTATCCCAAATAAAGTCAATTAGCCAAAACATATTTTGTGTACAATGAAAACACAGAGAACAAATAGGACTTTCTCTTGCAAAATCTTTTACATAAATATATGCCGCGAACTACCCTCAAACAAAATCCTGTTTTTAACCTCAAAAACCTCCCAGGGTTATTATTCAGTTATTCACGTTAAAGCATATTATTCATTATGCATTATTTAGTAATTATAGTGATAACCAACACCTCCTAGGATACTGATAAACAGTATCACAAACTTGTTAATGTGGTTATTTCAGGGGTTCTCAAGTATTTTGCAGCCAAGAACAGGGTTCCTGGGTCTCTAAATTTCAAAAACTGCAAACAACAACAACAACAACAACAACAAAACACCCTGAAACTAGCTTAAAAAGATACTTTTTTTTCCTTTTTCTTACCCTTTTCATGGGAAATAAATTCCATGAAGCACGTGCATTTTTATTTTGCAGTATATGCAAAACACCTTTTTATAATTGACTGTTTTATTTCATCTCGTTTTGTTACATTTCATTTCATTCGTTTCATTTTATATTATTTTATTTTATTTTATTTCATTTGACTAGAACAATGAACATTTAGTAACTGCCTCAGAATTAGCTAGAAAGCTAAATTTCATCTGTAGGCAGTACAAAATAGTTTACAGCAAAAGTTATACATAAAAACAATTTTAAAACATCAAAATTAGTACTGGCATTATTGACTCCATAAGCTACTTTTCCTCTCCCAATCATTGGAATATATCTTACATCAGAAACGTCATACACACTATCTGCACTTACACTTTCCTTTTGTTTGCTCTAGCCTTTGTTTGCTTTGTTTGATATTGGCATCTGCAGACTAGCCCAAAAAATAAAAAATAAAAAATAAAACATCCATGGTCTTGCTTTGTTTCCTCCCCAACCTTGTTCCAAAACTCAATTTTGTGTAGAAACCAAGATCCTGTCAAACCTGGCCAGGTACCCCTTTCAGTCAAAAAAAGGTCAGAAGGTGTTTTATGTTATCTGTTATATAACAGCAGATCTGACTGTACTTCTGGCTGCAAGGCAAATCAAAGGTTTGTATTAATGTGCTAGTTCTAATGATGTTACCGTTTCTATAGGAACAGCAAATTCACGTGGACTTGCATGGACACTCTACATAAGCCTAAAAATAGATTAAGACTTATAACAAAAACTTGTTATTTAACAAGAAAAAAGAAGTAATTATTGATATTGTGAAGCTTTCATGAAACATTTATGGAAGGGGTCTCCAGGGTCTGTGCTTTGCAACAGTCATTAAGTTTTCCGCCATAAGAAAGTCTTCAGGATGAGAGGCTTGGAGATTTCTGTTTTTTTTATTATTAGAGATTCAGAAAAACAGAGGCTGAGGGAACAACTGTTTATAACTATTTAAACAAGTGTATCATTGTTACATTAACAATTACAATAACAATACATTGTTATTGTGCTGTTTACAGCACGTGACCATGTTTCCCATCAGTCACTGCACCTCACTTGAGCACGACACTCACGTCACAGGATTGACATTTTGGTTAATGAGAACTAGTTTTTTGTACAGCATTCATTGTCTAATTTTTAGTCTATGTATGATTTTGCAAAGAGAGCAAAGTCCATTTCAATGGTTTGTGTTTATTTAATATTAAAGTTAATGTGCACTTGCATCTGCCTCGCCTGTGACAAAGTGATAACAGGTACTAACCTATTTAATGGACACAAAATTAAGTATAACAATGTGCAAAGTATTAGGTGTTGTGTTTTACTGGCAAATAATCAACTTTCAATTGGTAATAGTATCTCCAACTCAATCAGTCATTGCCTATAACAGATGAACCTATGCTGTTTCTAATCTAAAATTCAATAACTTAAAAACAAGCATAGGTAATGTCAGCTTCAATATTTATGAAAACATGCTGTTTGATACAAAGTGACTTACTGTGATCTATAAAATTAATAAAACTTTACTTCAGCATTGTAGCATTGCGGAGGCAGCCATCTTGGTATCATTTCTTCCTGTCGGTGCTTATACCAAAAGCTCGACGTTATAATCTAAGGAAAAAGAGTTCTTCAAAGATCCTTTGGATAGCTAAAAGTTCTAGCTTTTTACATAGCTTGGAACCTTTTTCTGAAAAGAAAGAAACTAAAGAAAACTTTTTCTTATTGCGCTAACTTCAACGTTTTTTCTAGAGAGTACGCATGGATGAACTTACATTTGAACTTAAAATATAGACTAACCCTGCAGCTGTACTCAAAGTTGTTTGCGCTGAATGAAGTTTTGTGCGAGTACTTGAAAATTTGAAGGTTTTTAAGGCTTATCATTGTAGGTTTAATGAAAAGACGGGACACCACATCCATGTCCTGACTGATACTCTATATTTATAGTGAGTGGGAAATTGTATGAATAATTTTTTTTTTTTGCTGAAACATTCATTTTATTGTCTAGGACACCATGCTTGCTAGCAGAAATATTTTATTGTTATATTTTTGGCTAGTGGTTTTAGTATCCCACTAAACCAACCGTGGGAGGTGGTTGGAATGGATAAGGTTCTGGTTAAAGATGGAGTGAAAGGCCTTTCAAAAAACAATACAGCAACAGTGCAAACAGACAAACACATAACACTAAACCATTCAGAATTAAATATATCTGGACTGCTGTTGGCCAGCAACTTCCTCTCAAAAAATGATGCAAGATAGAATTACTTTAAGCGACCAAACTAACATCAGGATATGTAATATATAGATCAGTATAAGCACAGAGGGTGTATATATAAATAAAAGCATATTTGCATTCATTTTAAAACCCTTAGTCCGTATTCTTGTCCGTAAATATACAGCGTAAAGTCCTGTCTACTGAAGAAGTCGTCCACATCTTGAAAGAAAAAGCCAACGATCCAGGTTTTTAATCTAATGAGAGCAAAAAGCAGTGGCATGTTTTGAAGTTAACGGTGACAGCCACAGGAATTGCAAGAGAAAGTTCACCACATGCCTCATTTCTGTCAGAATAAATTTCCCTCTCCCTGCAAAAGCCGGTGTGGAAAAAAAAAGTTGAGGTACGTCTTTTATACATTAGCACTGATGTTTCTTAGATCTTTAAGACTCCAGCAGGGAAACAGGCAGACTCAGAGGAGCTGAACCTCACACAGCACTAGAACCTGGTGCAAGAAGAATGACATTTAAGTGAAAACATCACACTGCCTTCTTGCTCTTTCATCTACCTCATTTGTTGATAGACAGGTGGAAACGTTGCTGGCTTTTACACAATTTCCCTATTATTAAAGAGTAAGTCACTAAGCCAGAGTTCCTGCGTTTGCTTTGTTCCTATTTTAAAACCGTGCACTTTTGAAATACACGATGTCAGAGTTTGAAAGAGAATAACGCATTTGAAATGCTGAGGGGGGGAAAAAAGCAGCAGTGTCAATAATTTATCGACTTGCTAAGAAAATGGCGAGCTTAATTTTGAATGGAGTAATGGACGCTTTCACAGAGATGCCAAATTGGGTGTATATTGTATTTATTCTTTATCTAATGACTTGCAGTTCACACAGACATCTTATTATATATTGTGTATAGTCTCTCATGGTTAGAGACTGTATTTTCTTACATCACTATTATTTTGGGTGCATTGATTGTTGTAGAATTAAAAAAAAGGGCAAAATTCACAAAGAATACATTTTGAAATGTATGTTAACACATTGACATTAGTCCTTATTTTAGGTATAGAAGGTTAGATTATTAATTGATCTTCAAATTGTTTGCAACATATTCGTTTATCTTCATCTTAGGTCATAGAACACATAGATCACTTTTTAGTCCCTAATACTTTGTTTAAAAAAAACGTTTTAATAAAGTATTATCAATTATTACACTTATTAGTTATTTTTTTCACAAAACAGATCACCAGTTATGTTGTTCGAATTTTTATGAATAAAAAGCAATACATAGTGTCTTAAACATTTAATACATATACAGTATATAGACTAACTAATCAACTGGCTGCTGATTAATGTGAATTAATTTCTGAATATTAGAAATTGTATACAGTATTGGATCATTATGTTTTCTTTGTGTTTTTAATCCGTGTCAATAAAATGTGCAGATATTTATTGAAAGTTTAGTCAAAAGCATTCACATACACAAGATCGTACCATTTTTGTATGAACGTAGAGTTGATCCTATGCTGACAACCTAGTTTCTGAGTCCCACATCATCTTGAAAAGGTCATCCGATGAGTCACCCTGAAAGCCCACGTCTAAAAAAACAGCAGCATTCTTCACTATAGATGCACAAACAATTGAGAAGTCGCCTACAGTATACAGTTAGACTATTCTAAGACAGGTCGCAGTCCAGTGCGGTTGGGGGAAAACACAGAAACCCACCTACCCAGGGGAAAGTCTTAGTGTGTGTTAGTGTGACAGTATGGTATAAAAGTGTATACTCATTATAACCTGCGGACCACCAATTTGCTCCAACAACTTTTTTTTTTAGTGTTGATATGACGCATGTATTACTATCTATAGCCTATACTAGACTAGACTAGACTAAACTAGAATAGAATAGAATAGAATAGAATAGAATAAAATAGAATTGAATAGCTGTATTGTCACTGTATAGTATAATAAAGTTATGTTTGCATCTCCCTGTAACTGATCACATTGCCTTGTATAGGTATTCACAACATTTTGTATTTGTACAATTTGGAACTGAAACTGACATAAAATAGGCCATAATATTAAACTTGGTTGAAAATCAATATACAGAGTGTCTGAAATGTCAGAAACCAATGGCAGGTAAAGTACATGTACATGATTTTATTATTTACGTATTTACTTATTTACACTTATTTTTATATTTATAGTTTCCTTTTAGGTGAAAAATACATTACAGTGTATGAAAGGGTAGATATAGTGTGTCTTGGTTCTTCTTAATACTCTCATTGGTTCCTAACTTTTTGAACACCCTGTAGTTTTTTGAAAAGGCATATATTACATACTCCCCTCATTGCTGTGAAACCCTAATGTTAGTTCTGGTGCAATGAGTTCCCATTAGAATTTGTATAATTAGTTGAATGGAGTCCACCTGTGTGCAATTAAAGTGCCATGTGATCTCAGTATAAATACACCTATTCCTGGAAGGCTCAAGAGAATATAAGAGCGCATAACATCATACAGACCAAGGATCAATCCAAAGAAGTCCAGGACAAAGTTCTGGAAAATTATTAATCAGGGTTTGGTTCTACAAAAAAAAAGAATATGGCACAACTCTGATTCTACAAGGTAAGGAGGTCATTGGTGAAGCAGAGAAGCAACCTAGAACCATGGGTAACTCGGAAGGAGTTGGAGTTTGACGGGAGAAGTTGTTTACAGGCTGAACAAAGCACAGACACTCAGCAAAAGATAAGAAAATGAGAGTCATTACTGTTCTGCTGATTCTGAACTTTTTGACCTTGGCGTATGGCAGCACTATGTTTGGCTGAGTCCCAACACTGCTCATAAAACTGAGATCACTGTCTCTAAAATGAAGCATGGTGGTGGTAGCATCATATAGTGGGGATGTTTTTTATTGGTGGGAAATTATTCAGGAATGAGGGCACAATGAATGGAGCAAAATACAGGGCAATCCTAGAAAAAAACTGTTCTAGTCTACAAGGGACGTAAGACATGTGGTCTGTCCAAAAAGACAACGACTATAAGCATACCACCAAAGCTAGGCTGGAGTGATTTAAAAGCAAGAACCTGAATGTGTTAGAATGGACCCAAAGCCCATCCCTAAATCTGTGTGAGAATCTGAGTCATGACTTGAAATTTTCCATTCTCTACTGGTCTCCATCCAATCTGACAGAGCTTGAGCAATTTTTGCCAAGAATAATAAGCAAAAAAAATTTGAATCAGGTGTGCAACGCTCATAGAGGCATGTCCTAGAAGATGTATCTGTAATTGCAGCCAATGGTGTTTCTACCAAGTAGACTATTAGTCCAAGAATGCTGAATATGTATTCAACCAACAAATGTGTGATTTTTTGTTTATTAACCTTTGTATTAGAATAAAATGAACATATTTCACTTTAAAATTTTAGGCGTACTGTGTAAATCGCATGGTAAAAATCGCAATTAGATCTGTTTCAATTCCAGGTTGTAACACTAGTGGAAAAGTTCAAGGAGGTGAATACTAGCACTGTACTGCAAGTCAAGTCCTGAGTGAGAAACACAGCTTAACAAAAGAAAATATTGTACAACTGATGATAAAATAAAATTCCTCTAATGGAATTTTGTCTAATGAATGATACTAAGTAGCAGTAGTGTAGTTAGAGTAATGTTATTTGATCTAATCACTCACATCATTACAGCCAAAATTTACTAAGTCAAGTCAGAGTTTCATAAGTTCATGACCAAGCTGCCTCTCAAGTTACGGGTCAGCTAGCCTGCATCATGAAAATCATGACTTTAATCCGAGTCCACAACATCTTACTTTCTAACATAAAATTCAAGAATGTACTATGTTAAAGTGTCTACAAGCAAATAAATAACTCTCCATGTTACAGAATTTTATTCCCAGCAGATTATAGTTTGCATTGCGCAAAGGAAATTCTATGAAGCTTATTATTGAGATAAAAGATTACCACATTCTTTAAACATTTTCTCTCTTTTCATGTAAATCAACTCATGTATACAGAATATATAAGAAATATGTTCTTGTACATGAAAAATATGTTCTTATATAACTGTTTGCCATACACCACGGAATTTTCTCTCTCTCTTTCTCTTTTTCACACACACATACACACACAAAACTCAGTTCAACATAGTTCAAGGCTTGCAAAGAAAGTGGCCTTAATATAGATTTAGTGCACTTTAATGACATACTTCATAATGTGTTTGGTCAATGATCTGTAAATCATCTATTCCACCCCAATATTCTCTTCCTGTCATGTAACGCAGAGGGCTGCCTCACTGATGAGATTCCTGCACTCCAGGCATAGTAACAGGCTGTAAAAAGAACCATGAGTCATGGTATTTTAGCAGAGAGGAAGGGGTGTGTGTGAGTGGAAATGATATGCCAATGTTAGTTGTTAGTGAGTCCTGGTAGTTGGCAGAGTTTCATCCTCCTGTTTATGGTTTGGATAGACGCTCCTCTGTGGGTGTGATGTGAAATCGGTTTTACTGTTGCCTCACATGTTTTAGGTTATGGGGATCTGGCTGTAAGAAACTCTGATCTTGTCCTGATCCGGTAATATATAATAATAGAAATAGCACCTCCTATTGGTCAGAGATCAAACCCTGGGAATTAGGCAAAAACTGCTGCTCACCACCCTCTTTATATATATTGACACAAAGTTTCCAAAGAAACATGTAGTTTCAAACTTTGTTTGCACAGATAATGGAGGCCTATTGTCTGAAATGTACTGCTTCTCTGGAAACTTTATGTACTATGCTCAAGTTACACTGTACATCACATTATTGAGTACATCATACAAGGGGTCGATTGGCTTGGTCTTCTTTCTTCTGATTTCTTCTCCCAATAAAATAAGTGTCACAGCTTAATCTTTTGGAGGCTTGTGGGTTTTCGCATACCAGTAAACTGATTAGAAGAATTGGAGACCAGAGGTCTGGAAAGTGATCCTGTTGATAACAAAAGACTAAAAAAAATCAGGTAAGTGAGAGGTTTTTACTTTCATGGCATGAGCAAGTTGACAGAGATGAGGCTCAAATAAAGACCACATGCACCAACACGAACATGTGACAGTCTTTAGAATATAAGTGCTTGGTCAAGGGCCACCGTGGTATGTAATAGTCTACTAGTTTGTTTATATTTGGAGAAATGGAACCAATTAGGGTGCCATGGTGGTGCAGTGGTTAGCACTGTCACCTCACAGCAAGAAGATTCTGTGTTCAACCCTACTGGTTAATTGGGGACTTTCTGTGACGAGTTTGCATGTTCTCCCCTTGCCTTCGGGGGTTTCTTCTGGGTGCTCCAGTTTCCTCCCACAGCCCAAAGACATGCAGATTAGATCAAGTGGTTAGTCTAAATTGCCTATAGGTTTGAATGTGAGTGAATGGCTGTTTGTCTGTATGTTAGACCTGCAATAGATTGGCAACCTGCCCAGGGTGTACAAGGGTGTCGCCCGAAGTCGCATGGGATTGGCTCCAGCTCCCCCCAACCTTCAATGGATAAGTGGTATAGATACTATATGGAAGGATGGATGGAACCAGTTGCCATCCTGACAGCGCTGGCATTTATGCTTCTTCTTGTTTTCCAGTATTTCCAAGGGCATAATGGTGGGCTGCAAAAAACAAACAATTTTCAGGCCATGCCCACTTTGGGTCTAAATCACAGCAAAGTCCTTAGTGTAAAATTAACACCCAGAGTGTTAACATTTTCAAAGTGTATTTGGACATACTGTATATAAACACCGTAGGATTTTGAAATTGGGGGGAAAACAGTGGGGATTTTCTGTGATTTTGCAAACACAGCTACAGACAGTGCATTTTGTATTGTATACGTAGTACACATAAATGTAAATGTGAAATTATTTATCCGCTTGCTTATTACAGGATGAAATAGTTTTAGAGCATTTACCTTTGGTTAAAGACCATCTTTCAGGAAGACCGCAATCTTCCTCACTCATGTCGCCTCCCTTGACGAGCTTCGGCCACTTCATCCCAAGTGTTTAATTAGGCTAATAAAAGCAGAGTAATGTTCTTGTTTAGTGCTGGTCCAGTGGCTGAACCCGATGTTTGTCCCTGCTTAATGCTTTTCCCTTTCCTTGTTGAGATAATGATGCTCTCTACTGATGTGACCTGAAAGTTAACCAGATTAGGACTGGACCCTGAGGCCAGAAGTCTCTACAGAAATCAAGATCATTACTTGATTGCTGAGATGAACAAAAATGTCCGATTATACAAATTAATTAGTTACAAGTCGCTGGTGAGATGTTTTCTCTATGATATACATTTGCACTTAGTACATGCAAAGCCACTGCTTGCATAATCTAAAAAGTCTTTATGTTACATCTTCATCTTAGAGAGCCATAGCAAGACTTTTTTTCTTTTATCAGTTAAACCCAAGGTGTCATATTGAGTGCCTATGAGCGTGGCAGATCTCTGACACTCCAAGCCCCTGTGTGCCTCACTGAATTGAGATCTGTCAGGCTGGAATGGAGACGTTTCTGCACGCTCTATCAGTCTTATGGGACCAGCTCACTCAAGCCCGTCTCATCTCGATGTCCTTTGCTAGCAGTTGCCGTGGAAACCTAGAGGTAACAATTCAGAAGCTTGGAAAGTGAAGAACAATATTGACTCCAGTGTCTGAATGCGCCATACAAGGACATCGGTTCCCCCACATCTTTCTCAGGCACCTCAGCAACCTGCATCACAGCACAGATTTGCGTTCTTCTTAAATGCCAGAATATGAGCTCAGAGTGAGTTTTCCCCCTTGTTTTTCCCCTAAGCTCTTTTTTTTATATATATATAATAAAAGGTACATTCCATTAATGCCTTGTAAATTATTTTACAAGGACACAATGTCAAAGCTACTGAAAGCTCCTTTGTATAAAACAGGAGTTTATTTTAGATTCATGGTCCGAGACTTCATGGTGCAATAGTTCCTGACTTCATACCCATTACAGATAATGTAAACAGAATCAACAGGTCCATACTAAGCTGCATACTCACATACACTGTTAGAACTCAAATCACCAGAATGTACTTTTCTTTAGGGAAATCTCTGGGGTGGTGCCATCAACGGTTCATCTTTTAACTTAAAATATATAATTTGGTATAATTTATAATAACCTTATGGAACACTACTGATTCTTTAACCTAATCTCTATTTAGAATTAGCAGTATGGAGCTACTTCACAGGCAGCTGAACACACTCGGAGGAAAGCGCTACGTATCTACACACTTCTGCATACACAACCTCACAGAATCTTACGATCGGCTAATGTCGCCCTGATTGACAACAGTTACGCCATCCCTCTCTCCCTCCCGGTCATGGATGGCTCTCTGATCTCTGGAAAGCATATGAATGAATGCTTTCCCTTGGGAAACACTGGTCTTTGTAAAGTAAACCCTAAATCTCTTTAATTTGTCCTTTCAGAGATGGAATTCACATTTCACAGTCATGGATTTATCACCTGAAGTCAACATGTCCTTATACTTCCATTCTAAGTGAGTTCTAAGTCAAGTTTGGTGTCCTGTTCTTTACTAAGTATTAAGTTTTTTTTTTTGTCTGCTGTAATCATATACATTTGATACAGATTAGGTGAATTTGATGAGATTAGGTAAGAAAATGTTGGAGTAGTCTTTTAATACTCTCTAATCCTCTGAAAGTATGCGAAAAGAAGAATTATTAATGCCTCTCCATATTTTCTGCCATTCTCTCTATAGCTTATCTGGAGCTGAAAATGGAGATCCTATAATCCTCGCATCATTTAAGTGCATCTGCAGATGTAGCTATGTATTCAATATGTATGAGATTAGATTGCCTTATTCATGATGGCAAGCAAATAACGTCCAGATGAATTAGAGCGCAAACACATGCATTCGTTTTTACATCTATTACTATATGGTCCCAAAATAAGAATATATTAATACTTAACTAATGCTTTCATAATGATGAATTAATATGTGGACTAATCCTTCCGCATCAGCAGATAATGAAGTGCATATATTTACAGCCTATGAGTCATATAGCCTAACAGTCTACTTTATTAGGAACATCTGCACACCTGCTTATTCATGCACTTATTCAATCAGCCAGTCATGTAGCAGCAACACAGTAAATAAGATCATGCAGATAGAGGTCAAGAGCTTCTGGTAATATTCACATCAAACATCTGAATGAAGAAAAAATGTGATCCGAGTGATTTTGGCTTTGGTGTGGTTGTTGGTTGGTTGTTGGTTTTTCAGAAACTCCTGGGATTTCCATGCACACCAGTGTTTAGAGTTTAGATGAAATGGCGCAAAAAAAAAAAACCCCTACAAATATCCTGTGAATGTCAGTTCTGCAGATGGAAACACTTTGTTGATGAGAGAGACTAGAGGAGACGACTTGCCAGACTGGTGCAAACAGCCACTCTTTACAACCACAGTAAGCTGAAAAGCATCTCAGCATCCTCAGCACGTCAACG
This sequence comes from Notoglanidium macrostoma, assembly GCA_030068235.1. NCBI lineage: Eukaryota > Metazoa > Chordata > Actinopteri > Siluriformes > Auchenoglanididae > Notoglanidium > Notoglanidium macrostoma. Next base: position 4,947,855 of record JAQQZR010000002.1, on the reverse strand, counting down.
CCCACGTTGGGTTAGCCAAAAACAGGAATCTGAAACTGCAATGCACTGAAAATTTCACATTTGAATATTGGAAAAAGACCAAGTGACATTTTTCCAATATCCAACTGTCCATTAACATGTTAATATTTAACTATTACCATTACTAATGGATATCTATATAATTACTCAGAGGCTATTAATGAACTTCATTATTTCCTGACATGCTAAAGATTACTGAATGATTAGCGCATGTATTAATTCATCATTATGAAAGAATTCATTAAGTACTATTACATGCTTAATTGTGGATCTATAAACAAGTGTTGCATGACTTATTAAGTATATTTAATATGTGTGAATATGATACTGCACATTTGATGACTTGGCCATAATCTTCCATTAACTGAAAATATATTGTAGAATAAAGTTGTCAATTATTTGTTAAGCCTGTGTGCATGGTTATGAATTGTATTTGTACAAGACAACAAATATTACAGTATTCTTTCATGTGTATGAGGTCATTCCGTTCTTATCACAAGTAGCACATGAACATGAACCGACATATTCAGTAAAATAATGCACAAAGGCAATAAAGCAAACTGTATAAGCTTTTATATGGTTTTTTTCCACTTTTAGTACCACCCACGAAGGGAATATTTATTTGGAACACTTTTAACACTTTACAGAATTATATCCTGGCATTCATATCATTTATTTCCATCCATTTTTCCATTCCAACACTAAGAACTACAACCGTTCCGCTTCATTGAGTCCATCTTTTGTGATTTGTGCTTCCTGACTGATACTCCATGCAGAGATTGTTAGATTTAAGTGGCAGCCTGATAAAACATGATCTTGAGGGACTTTTTTCTGTGTGAGAGAACAAAAAAGAGCAAATGACGAGTCTTATCACTTCATGGAATTGAATGCTTTATCTCAGTTCCGGCTTGGGTTTTTTTGTTTTGTTTTTTTTTTAAACTCAAGGCACCAAAATGTCTTTTCTGATCCACATTCTGTCTCTATTAACCTTACCGTATCTGTTCTGTGCCTCCTCCTGCACTATTTGGCCCCATCTTTATTTTAGAGGGCTGCACCTTTGGAACTCTGGACACTGTGCGAGAAGCCTGCAAGTGATCCGAGGTGACAGCGTGGCATAACGAGAGCAATGGCGACACACACACATACACATTCTGCTGTGGAACAGGGTTGAGGAATGCTGGGACCTGAGGCTGCATAATTCAATTAAGACATGAACATTCGCAGCGGAGGATCAGTTTAACCAAAAGACAAAACACATGGAGAAACATATTGCTACAGGAACACACATGTTCCTGTACAAGTAACTGCGAAGAACTTTTACAAAGGCAGGAAGTGACTCGGACATCAGAGTTGGTTTAAAAAAGTGATCACTAAAGCAGTCCATACCAAACCATAAAGTAGAATGCTTTCTCAAGTCGAAGTGCTGATGTAGGCTTGGTGATTGTTACAGTCATGCTAAAAGCTGATGCTACACAAGGCAGTGGAGAAAGGGCTGGGTGGAATAGCAGAATAGCTGTAATCGCATAAAAAAACATGCTACTGGACAGTAACATATTCTTGTTAATCCATTCTCATTTTTTCTATTTATTTCTGATAGATGAAGCAAACAGAATGTAGCCATTTTCTTTAATCGCAGGTCTATGGTTAGAGGATCTTCATCATATAATCTGACATGGAGAACATACATTTCACACAGTCAGTTGTAGAATTCAGCCAAAAGACAAGTGCAGCTCCTGATGGATGGATGTGTGCATTGGCTGAGTTGGTCTGAATTATGAAATGAAGTTTGGTGGCACTCTGTTAAAGTGTGTACATACAGGAAGACTTTTTGACTCCGAAACTCTGTGAATTTCTATGGAGCCAAAAATGCATTGCTGTCAATGGGAGAAAAAGTGAGGAATAAAAAGCAAGAAAAAGATGAATGTGGGTCATAGCTGATTTCATGTGCATTTGGGCCCACCCTCGGATTTTGTAAAAAAATAAATGATACACTGCTTTGCCAAACTTTTATTACAAGAAAATATTAGAAATACTTAAAACAAATGTAACTGACAGGTATTGAAGTGTAATGTAACAAAATACATTGCAAGTGCAATTTAATGAATGCGAGTGCCTAAGTACGAGTTTCATCAAAATAACCAGCCCTTGCCTTTATCACAGCAGCACAGCAACACTGGAAAGAAAATTTTGGAAATAACTTGTGTCCAAACCCTCCCAGCACCTTTTCAAGCACGCAAACAGTTCTGTCTCATTTGCTGGACACTCATTTCGAATTTGTCCGTCCAGCTCGTCCCATGCCAGCTCAATGGGAGAAAGATCTGGAGACTGGGGAGGCCAAGACATAATTCTCAAAACCTTTTGCTTTTCTTTGGACTGGATATAATTTTGGAACAACTTTAAAGAATGCTTGGGATCATTATCCTGTTGAAGAATGAAATTTTGTCTAATGATACGTAAAACAGAAGGAACTGTATGATGTTGAAGAATTGAGTTCTACTCTTCTTTTTTCATGATCCCTTTAATCTGGTCTTAGTCTCAAAACACCCCCATACCGTCACCAATCCACCTCCACCTCCACCTCCAAACACAGACCTTATGTCTTCTTCAAAACCAATAGTTTCAGCCTTTGTGGTTAAATAATGTGTTACTACAAGCTATAACATATTGAAAACCAGTCAGTTAAATTTGTTTTAAGTATTTTGAATATTTTCTTGTAATAAACGTTTGACAAAGCAGTGTATCATTTTTTTTTTTTTTTTAATCTGAGGGCGGGCTCAAACTTCTGGCCTATAGTGTATGTGTTGAATGAGTTGGCCTGAGGTGTAGGCATTAAATTTGGTGGCTCTTTGATGAATCCTGGCCAAGCAGGAAGACGTCGATTTAAAAAAAAAAATTATTTCAAGAGGGAAAAAACAGAAAAATGAGAGAACAAGTGCTTCTTTCCAAAACCTGTAAACAGGCATACTATTTGGGCACAGGACGGACGAGTTGAAGTAGGTTTGGGATCAATATCTTGAAAACTGCAGGACAAAGTTCACATTATGTCTTAACATACTGTACAAATAATAAATTACATAATTTGAAAATGGAATTCCTCTTTTACTGTAAATACACTCAATCAGCCAAAGCATTTATGGGTAGCTGAAGTTTAATTTTGTACTGAAGATACAAGTAGCTATTAAGTAAGGAAAGCTCATAGCTATCAGTTTAGCATTGTGATCATCAGTCATCAAACACTCATCATAAGCTGTGTGAATTTGTTCACTGTTTCATTCAGAATCACGTATGTGCTTTCTGACTCTCTACGAAACTCTGCTATCTATAAAAATGTACAAAAGGATGTGACATCCTTTTTACTTATAGTAATTCCAGCCATCTCGAAGCCGAATTACCTTTTTTGGAGGTTGACTGACTACATTTCAAGTGGAAATTGTATAAATTTAATTTCTGCCTGAGCTATTCTTTTAAGAAGGAAACTTTTAAGGTGCACTACAGTAAATTATATTGGAGGAAAATGAGCGAGGGTACAATTTCACTTTTGAAAAGTTTTCAAATGATCTTTCTTATCATTTTTTAAAGGCTTCTAGGAAAAGACACTTACAAATGGCAGGGAAGTGTATTGCACCTTCTAGGTCTATATACATTCTTTTACAATTGAGTTTCTTTAAACCTTTTATTTTTGGGTGCCATATTGACCCTGTTATGTTCCAGCATAACAAGTGAAAGAGTGAAATATTTATCATTTATTTTTTTATTAGAAGGTTTGCTGTTATTCAGTGGTGTCATGCAGCCTGATGACACTTATCACCCTGAGGTTGATTATTTTCCAATAACCACGCCTCAAAGTGTTTTATTAATTTAATATCAAAGCAATTTGCAAATTATTATTAATAATTTATTAATGAATAACAGGTTATACTTTTAACCATTTCTAGTTACATTTAAATGTTGTTGAATGAGAAGTTAGCTGTTTCCATTCTACTCTCTCCTTTTTCCTCTTTCTTGCCGTTAATAAGACATAAAAAAAAAAAAACATAATTTGTCATGTTACTGAGAAACATCTAAGCACAAAGTTTTTTATCCTGAAGACTCTCCCATGACTGTTATAAAGCACTGACACTGGAGACTCCTTCCAATAATGCTAAATGAATATCTTCAGCATACACATGATTCTTTTTCAAGAATATGAACAATATGAACATGAAATATGAACAATTTCCTAATAATCCATTTATTATTAGCCTTAGATTACTATATTTACATGAGTGCAAAGAAAATCCATCGTTATCAAAACTCCACCAAAAGCTAAACTCACAGAGAGTTAAAATGATGCCATTATGGTGAAACAGCACCTCCTAAATGTATTGTATGCTAGAATCTTCTCAGCCAATGCAGCATATTGGCTGCCATACATGTACACTAACTTTTTTTTCTTGCCTTTTTGTCTTTTGTCCTAATTGAAAAGCTAGTCAAAATAGCAACTTGTTTTCATGTATGAATTATTTTTAAATGCATAACCATGAAATGACCAAATGTGTCTGAGCAAAATTGAAATAAACAAGCAATTCAATAAGCGACCTCAATTGAGGATGCAAACAGTTTCCCAAACTAAGTGGATTTCATGAATAACACATGATGTGTAAATGTTCCTGTGAATGATTTACGAATACATTTGTTCGTATCCAGTTTGTTAAAGGAGACCCAACGTATGTAATATTTATCTTACGCAATCCTTTTTGCACATTGTCCTGAAAGGTACCAATAATTACATAGCAAGCTACACACAGAGACACACACCCTTTCACATGCAGCCATAGTATTTCCACTGTTGGTGTTTGGCCATTATAAATCCTTGTTTTGGGCCATGTGCCCTCCAGTGTTGCCTGTGCATTAGGTGGTACTCCATCACAGGCTCTCCAAAGCAATAACACTGTTATTGAAGCTTTGTCTGCCTTTCTCTCCCTCACACTCTCTGTCTTTTTTTTCTCTTTTCACTCTCCTGTGTTTGCTCTTGTAGTTGGACTTTGTGTCAGGCCAGTTACTTCCATTCAGCCTGTTGACAGGTCAGTGACATTGGGAGTGTGTGTCTATGTGTGTGTGCGTGTAGTGAGTCGAAAATGCCCTGATACATTTTTTCACATTTGTTCTATCACTGCACTGGCTTTCTTTTTCCTCTGAGCCAATGCCCTAGAGCAACCCACTTCATCCCCAATTTACTCACACACACACACACACACACACACACACACACACACACACACACACACACACACACACACACACACACAC
>JAQQZR010000002.1:4909521-4924721 GCA_030068235.1 Notoglanidium macrostoma | reverse complement strand
AGAGAAAGATGTTCTGGATTACCCAAATGTGGGCGTGTGTGTGGGGGGAAGGATTCTCCTGTTAAGGAATTAATGGAATGGGGATCCCTCTGGAAACTGCGGCCCACACACAAAAAGCCATGGAGTCATTAAAGAGCAAATTTTGCAAGCAAACACACATATACACATACACACATGCACCAAGTCTCCAGAAGCTCCCAAAATCACTAAAGATGTCAGAACCACAGCTTTAGGAAAGCATAACAGCTACAAACACAACAAATTAACTACTTGTCCCTTAGGAACACTTACACATGTTTATAACACACACATGATGTATACACTGTTTTATTTTGAAAGATGCAACTACTTTTTATAGTCGGTTTTAGCTTCTTTGCTCATATCATCATGTAATTACTGAGTAATAAGAATTACTTAATGCAGATGGAAAACATACATTTACATTTAGGCAATTAAGAAAGCACTCTTATGCAGAGAGATGTGCAAAAAAAGGTTGACCATGCAAAGCAACAAATGCACCACAAACTGAAGGAATAGAGTGAAATTTATACAAATATATTTGGTTATAAACACTACAACAAAAAAGGGGGGGGAAAAATCTAATATAAGTACTTAAGTAAGGAATTAAACATGAAGCCGTTTGTTATGATAGGAACTTAATCAATGACTGGATAGTGTTGTTTATTTTCTTATAACAGCACATATGAAGTTGATTATTTTCCAACAACACCATGTCTCTGACTGTTACAAAGCACCGACACTGGTGATTCCTTCTACAAATGTTAATTAATAAATAAATTTCTCCTTACAGAAAGCTTCAGCATATCAATGATTTATAACACTTTTTTAAATTAGTTTTGTTATTTGGATTATATTATATAAAGTGCCTGGTACACAAGTCCTTGTGAATGAGCTGTTACTATAGAGATGATAACGTATTACAACGAGCAAATTAAATGGGCCACCGAAGAAAAGAAAAAATAACGCTTATTTTGCTCAAAGTTTATACGTATGACATGTAGATGAAGAAAACATTTGAAACGGGTTTCGACTGGATAACTAACAGTGAATTTGCAGAGGTTTTGCTGCACTAGCAGGGAGCAGCCAAGTGCTTCCAAAACACATTGGATTCTGGGAAGTGTAAGCCATCTGCTTTAATATACAGGTGAAACTCGAAAAATTTGAATATCATGCAAAAGTTCACTTATTTCGGTAATTCAACTTAAAAGGTGAAACTAATATATGATATAGACTCATTACATGCAAAGCGAGATATTTCAAGCCCTTATTTGTTATAATTTTAACGATTATGGCTTACAGCTTATGAAAACCCCAAAATCAAAATCTCAGAAAATTAGAATATTGTGAAAAGGTTCAATATTTTAGGCTCAAAGTGTCACTCTCTAATCAGCTAATTAATCCAAAACAATCCCTAAATTAATCCCAAAATTTCTTTTGACCAATCAGATTCAACACCACTGTGGTATAAATAAAAATAAGTTATTTAAAAAAAAAAACAAGAAGTAATACAAAATAAGAGTGTACACCTCAGGCTTCCATACATTACTATAAGAATTTGATTTGTAAGGCAATATTTGTGATATTTGATAATACCGCTGAATGTTTAGACGTCACATAGGAGGACATGTGCTCACATGTGCTCTGAAAAGACCTGAGATAGCATGCAGCTGTGTGGTTCTGAGCCACGATGTGTAGATAACGTGGTCAAAGCTTTTTCACAAGTTTTGAATATGATTCAAAGAAGCTCCTTTTTTGGTAAATATAACTTGACAAGCTACAAGCTAGACATGATATAAAATTGCTAAGTTACAGCCAAACTAGCATAGCTAGTTAGCTAGCTAGTGCAGCTAGCTACACTACAAGCTACAAAGAAAAAGTAGATAACTGCCCTGAAGTTTCTTTGTCAAACTGAAGAAAATCAACTGGGATATTTTGTTTTTATTGTTCAACTAATTCATTGCACAAAATAATACAAAAATGCTTTTTACTGTGTATGCGATAACAAATAAACAACAATACCCTTTGTTCAGTTCATTTTTGGAAAAAGACTAGCTAGCTAGTTAACATTAATGTGCATATGTTAATCCATATAATATTAAAATAAAAAGCTATGTTTGAGCATTTGCTTCAATATTAATAATAATGCACGTCATTACTTGCATTTCATTACATATCATTATTTGTTATTTCATATTAGCTAAGTCAGCTGTCATGCTCCATCAAAACTGTTAAATTCTGTGCTTCATTCACTATTGACAGGATTTTATTTTCTGGGTTATTTGGGATTAAAAAAACTTGTTTGTTTGTTAAAAAAGTTTTTCATCACTAGAAGAATGCATCCTTGGTAGCTACAGTATACCATGATCCAGGTGTTCTCCAGAGATGACTCTGCAAGCTGAGGCACACACACTAACATACAGTATGTTATTCACTAAATATGTTATACATTAATTATTATTACTGAACTTGGTTCCTGACAGATACAACAGTTTGTGATTTACGTGATTAGAAATAATGTAAGTCGTTTTGTGAAAAGGAAAACTGTGGTGAAACATTTTGTTGTGCTACACCACTGTTTGGGAGAAAAAACAGCTATGGAAAGAGCTACATTATTATAAATATAGAACTGCTAGTAGTCCTCAATACTGGATGGTGAGGGTGTCCAAGCAAAGATAAGCTCTTGTCAAGGCTAAGTTTCAGATAATGGTTCTTCTTCAGATGTTGGAAAGGCAGTCTGATAGACTTAGGGAGGAGGTAGATGGAGGGGGAAAAAAGTCAAGTTGTATGTCATTAGGGAAGCCTTGAAAACTGATCACTGAACCCAGTTATTTAGAATGCAGGGAGAAAAAATGTGGACCACATACTAGCCCCTGAGGGACTCCAGCAGTAAAAATGTGAAGTGATGAAACTAAACCTCTTAAAACCATGCGGTAAGATCGATCGTGTAGGCATGCTAAGAACCCGGCCACAACTTAGCTCATATTTCCAATGTGACCAATAAAGATGACATAAACAGTCCTAGGATAGACCCCAGCGGTCCATCATGTCATGTTAGTGTGGCGGTCTAATAATGCTGCTGGACAGGTTCTTTATTGGTCTCACTAGGCAGTGGAATTTAGCCACTTTATTAGTTGGGATTATTTAATTATGTTTAATATTATAACTAATTAAAGTGTTTATATTAGATTCCTGTTTGAAAGTCACAAGAACTGATAATAGGATACAAGGCATGCTGTTGCAGCTCAGGCTGTTACCCAGTTCTCCTCTGTCTCCTGTATACTGGTATTGAGACAAAACAATTATTATTAGGTTAAAGTTCAGAATGTGTTTAAGGATAGGTATATTAAGCCAAGCAGATACGAATCCTCTATAACCCAAAAGGACAAAAAGGAATTGAATAATTTAACAGATTCTTAAATTGCATTTTGTGGTTTGCATTTGGTTGAAAATGTTTAAAGTAATGGGGTGGCATGGTGTTGCAGTGGTTAGCACTGGTGCCTCACAGTAGGAAAGTTCTGGGTTTGAACCCAGTTCTGAAGTTCTCCTCGTGCCTGCGTGGGTTTCCTCAAAAGACATGCAGATTAATCTAAATTGTCTATAGGTATGAACGTGAGTTAGCCCTATGATAGATTGGTGACCTGCCCAGGGTGTACCCCACCTCTTGTCCAAAGTTAGCTGGGATTGGCTGCAGATTCGGCTACCCTTAGAGGATAAGCTGTATAGATAATGGATAGATGGGTGTTTAAACTGATAAATGGGGTATCTTTATAAATGGCATTTACATTATAGAATCCAGAAAAGAAATCAGTTTAGTAGAATGCTTGTTGGGCGACGGGTGTCATTGCCATCTCACAGCTTCATCGTCTCTGGTCCAATCATGACCTTTGGTTACTGCTTGTGTAGAGTTCTCCCTTACATTGGGTTCTTGATAGACTGGTTTCCAATCCAGGGTGTACTACCTCTGTGCTGTCAATCACAGTGGTACTCGCCGTTTGTGGGCATCTGTCAGCTTGTGTATGTGGAAGAGGGTAAATAGTGCTCTACTCCGAGTGAGTTGCGCTGACCTGGTTGATGGGAGGGAATTGTCAGGTGACTTAATTGGAGAGAAAACAATCTGTCAAATTTTCTCAGCGTTCTGAAAATGTTTTTAAACAATGTTTATTAAAGTCTCTACATACCTGATTCTGCTTTTTTTTTATTGTAAGAATGTAAAAAAAATTTTTCCATAGTTCTTGTCTAATTTAAGACATAAGAACATTATTACAGCAGATGTTTTCACATTGCTGGAATGTTTTTTTGTTTTTGTTTGTTTTTTTGTTTTTTAATTACCGTTGAATACTTGATGAATGAATATTCTAACATTGTTTTCTGTCCAATAAAATCCAAACAAACAGTATAAAAAATGAGTGTTAAAGACTTTTCTCAAGGATAGTGGGTGTCTGACGGCCCTCCATTCTCTAGCCCAGAAATTTACATGCTGAGCTATTACCACCAGATCATTTGTTACTTTCCTGCACATGATGTAATAATATAATGACACACAGCCTGCCAAAAAAAACAACTGAATCAACAACTGTCCAATTATCTTTGGTCTCCTAAAATGGGTACTATGTATAAAAAGGGCTGTGCTTCCTATAGGGTTTAAATTCCTTTAAATTAAACCTGAAATTGTGCTTTCTATCCTCATGTTTCATTTTAAATTCACTATACAGGAACACAGATCCAAAACATAAAATTACAATCTGTTGTCATGGATTATATAAAGTACTCACACAGGGTCAGCATCACAGTGCAAGTAGGCATTCAGCTTTGAAAATGGTTTCCAAACCACAGCAATGTAGAGTATTTGAATTTTAGTTCCATATATGTTCACAAAACAACCTTTAAAAAAACACTTTTATTTTGGCAACTGTTGGAGTTCACTGGGTCAACTGAAAGATAAAAGTTTAAGGCAGCACAACTAAAGATAGACAGCAGATAGAAATTTCCTGTACTATTTGTAACTTTACATGAAACTCAAAGTGTAGCATCTTTTGCCAAAGCTGCAAATCAAAGTTATACACAAATATAATGTGGGAAAATGTATTTTTCTAGGTGAAAATTTATATGACAATTTGTTCAAGGTCTCTAAATCTATAAAAACTGTCTTCAGGTTGTCTGTTTGGACATCTGGTCAGTGTAACTGAGCTTATGTTAAGATTCACATACATAGAGTATATATATATACAATCACACCCATATGTGGTTCTTCCCCAATCTGTCCCCAAAAAGGTAGAAGCACACAATTGCCTAGAATGTCTTTGCATGCTGTAGCACTATGATTTCCCTTCACTTTAGAGGACAGAGCCCCCGACTTGTTTCATCATGACAATGCCCCATGCATAAAGCAAGTTCCATGTTTGCCAAGGATGGAGTAGAAGAACTCAATGTGGAATGGGATGTTCAACAAGCACATATGGGTGTGATGGTCAGGTGTCCACAAACATTTGTCCATATAGGGTATATCCCCTAATGGGCTATTGTGGTGGATGAGCTACAACAGTAGAATATCACATTGATTTCCACATCTGTCAACCAAGAACAGGACTCTGTAGCTAGACGAAAATGCTTCATAGTACTAGCAAGTTGCAAAAACAGTCATAGCTAAAACTACATTATGGTATTTATGTACTTTAAAACGTGCTTACCTTGGTGTGTTTGACAATGTGTCACAAAATCTAGTAGGTCCTATCATGGTTGCTTTGGTAACCAAAGAGTTTACTTAACAGAAATATGTGAGTCCATATGACTTTCTGAAAATGAAAAGCAATTCATTGGATGATGTTAAATTATAAAACTGCCCACTTTTCATTGGCATTTACTCATGAAAGTTACAGGTCCATAAAGTGTTTATGCAAATTCTATAAAAAAATAAAACTTAGTGTGATTGCATTTAATTATAGTATCACTATTTTTTTTTCATCTGATATCACAGCGCACAGAAACAGGTGCTTTTAAAAATCCGTACAAGTCGCATACTATTTTGGTTCGCTCCCCTACAGCGATAAAAACTGACTCAATCTAGGGAAAAACATCAAGAATAAAATTATAAACTTTCAAAGCATTTGTTCTCTCACCTCATGCTTCGGTTGAACGTTACTGTACAAAAATAAGTCATAAGCAGTAATCTAGGCAAGTGCTCAGACTCCATGTCCATGTAGCTCCCTACTTCTTCCACTCTAACAAACTTGATTTCTCCAGGTGCTTTTGCTGTTTTTAGATCTGTAATTATTCAACATCTGCTATCATGATGGAGCACCAAATCACATAGGAGGTGTATTGATAAGGGGTGTGTGATTTCAGTGGAGGTTCAGCGATCAGGCTAGCAGATGTTCCACAACTACCAGTGTCTCTAGAAAAAAAAAAGGTAAGGAAACATGCCGCAGACAGGCTTCATTTTTGCATGATCTTGTTTGCATATGAAACAGTGATGAATGTTTAAATGGTACATTGTGCTGTATGGTGCCAAGGTTCACTAAATATAGAAGAGATATGTTCTCAGCCACCCTCCCTCTCTCTCTCTCTCTCTCTCTCTCTCTCTTTCTCTCTCATCTATATTCACGCTCTACATATTGAAAAGGTCTGTGCAACTCGAGCAGACCCTTGAAAAGCACTCTTGCCGCAATTACTGATTAATTACAGGGAATTAAAGCAATTACAGCTTTTGAAATATACAATTAACCATCACATTTCCTGTTGCAGCTCCGACTCGAGAATGTGCGAGATTACAATGCAATCATATATCTTACTGTATTCTTGGCTCTCACGCTCCTATGACATCAGGCTTGGATACAGAAAGGTGCTTCTAATGATCCTGCAAAACAATGAACACTTTTCATTTTGTAATACATATTCAATTTCACATAGACAAGGCTGATCGGTTAGCAGAGTACGAGCTGAATTAGGTATGTTAGCATATTATACTGTAATTCCTACAATTTAGAACATACACTCCCTGGCCCCCTTGATAAGAACCCCTGTAACCCTGCTCATTGACATAACAGTCTCTAGAGTTTACACAACTAATGTTGATGGGGCCGTGTTGATGGCAGAGGTCAGAGGAGAATGGCAAGAGCTGACAGATAGGCTACACTAACTCAAACATCCACTCTTTACAAGTGTGGTGAGCAGAAAAGCATCTCAGAATATGTTAAACCTTGAGGTGGCTACAACAGCAAACCGCATAAATTGTGCGCGTTGACTGCACGTGTGCAAAACATGAGCGTGCAGTAATATGCTGTCCGATAGGTGGGCGTAGGCACAGTGCGAAATACAGCAGAAGAACATATTAAAACATTTTTAGAACATTTTTCTTCCTCTTGCTTTGTTCTTCTTCTTTTGCCAACATCAACAAATGCTAAAGAAGCTCTCTTTCATTTGAGTTGCAACCTGAAGCCGTGTCCGTTGAAGTATACTTGGGCCTTTAGGCTACAGCAAGCACAGGTTCAACAATACTCGAGAGCTGAAGATTGCAAAAAGACCAAGCCATATTTCTGAAATGCTCCAAAATACTAAATAGAAAACATTAATTTGCATCTGTAGAAGATTAAGTAATGTGGATTCACCTATCTGTGTATGACCTGTTTAGAATTGTTATTGGGCGTAAAAGACACACATGAGCAACAGTTGGTTGTCGCCTAGCATGCTACAAAAATAGTCATAGCTAACATAACATTAGGCTAGCGTTACGAATTCAATTTCATTAGCTAACAGTAGTTAATAATGAACTGAAGAAATCCAACATAATGCATTCAAATAATCAATGTTTTAATGTTAATGTAAAATGCTTGCTCAAGTTTGTACGTTGTGGTGGGCGGGGCCAATACATGGTTCCCTTCTATATTAGAAAGCTAAACACTGCTTAGACAGTGATGAGATTCCAAGAGATGCTGTTCCATTATTATTCAAAATAGCCTATCAGATCTACATTTCCCAAGTTGTTCACTTTTGGATAATATGACAAAAGGGTCATCATTTTTCATGCTAGGGTGGTTCTGCCTAACCCTGGTCACCTCTAAGCTCCATCCATGATCATGGACCTGTGGTTAATACAAGCTGGTTTACTAAGTTTACTACAGTTTCATCTGGCAAGGTTTTTGGGAAAGCAGTAAGTCATGGACATGTTTGCATGCCATGCATATTCATAGATCATTCAATTTGTAAGAGGGGAAATGGGAAAAAAACATTTAGAGATTCACATCCAGACACAATGACACAGTCTGACTTATTTTTTCAGATCGAGATTGCTGAAACCTGGAAAACGTTGCAAAGATGCTATGTGACAGTTAAGGGAATTCAGGTTTAAAACTCACCGCTGCACTGGGACCTTAAACTCTGTTCTCAAAAAGAGTGATGAAGGGATGACTGATCGAGATAGCAAAAGGGGTTGAAAAGTGAAAAGAGGTCTTATGGGGCACTCAGGCAGCTTTCCACCCGTACTGCTGCACAGAATGGCGTGTGTTGCCTGCGGCTATGCTTACGGACGGACACACACACACACTCACACACACACACACACACACACAGACCTGTTTTCTCCCATTCTGAACTTTGTTTTATGCAAAAAGCACACATTAGCATAAGCACGACAACAAATCGCAGAAGTTTACTTCCTCACGTCATGTGTTTCCGTTCACTTTCAAAATATGATGACAAATTTTAAAGCTAATATATCACGACAGCCTTCCCTTATGAGATTTCACTTATAGCAACTGCTGTGCTAATGCACATTTCAAACATTCGCATTCATGATGGATGTGGGTTCTTGCATCCTGTTTCTCAAGTCCCTAATGTTGTACCACAAATGACTGTGAAAACAATGAAAATAGGAGCTTTCGCTGCATTGGTGCTGTCATAAATCTTTCATAACTATGTTACAGGAATGACAGAGAGCTCTGTGTGGCCTGCAACGCTGCGGACGTGACAGCCGGTCCCTCCTGCACTCATCATATAGACCTCTGGATCCCCTGAAATAACATGTTAAGATAGTGTTCAATGAACTACATACTGAAATATGACTTTGTGTGTGACTTTCTCTATGTGTTTGTATTTTCCTTCTTCATTCTTTAAAGTAATAAATAATCCATTCCTCTCTCTAGGAAGCTTCGGCAAAGTCTCATTACTAAAATGAGAGGGATTGCCTGGGAATGCTTACACAAATGATCAAATATTCATACTCATCCACTGTTAGGGTTTCTAAGTCGGAAACATTTCTTTGCACTTTATTGCTTCTCTTATTCATGAAGGCAACAGCGAGCGTCCTCATACCGCATCTACATTATGAGTCATCCGGAAAGCAAATTAACACCAAGCGCACACCTCTAAAAACACACAGTTACAACAGTACAGGGAGTATTTTTGATTAGTAAGGTCAGCAGGGCTTCCGATCCTGCAAAGGGTTGCACATATCCATTCCCTTAATCCCACCGTAGCCGTTATGTTTAATTAATATGTTGTTTGCTATTAATACGGGTATGTTCTGAGCGAAGCCAGCCAGTGGTTAAGTAAATGAGAACAAATATGCAATAATGTCACATGTGTATCATTTGCCAATAATCGTTTCTTTCAGAGCGGCTTAATGATCGACTTTGAGTGGAAAGAGGAAGAAAAAAAACAGCCTATTTTTGAACTCTTTGTGTCTTTTCTCTGCAGATTTTTTCGTCTCTCCGCCTCCCTGTGGAACACTTTAGCAGATAATGACCGAACGCTGTCTGCCGCCGCTCTGGTAATGACATCTAATGTGTCGAACCGGCATAATGTGCATTACAAGTTGCATTGCATTTAGGTTTGGAATATGCCTCCATGTTCTAATACTGGAGCTGTAGCAAGAAGCCATTATGGTAATGCAGCACCTGAGGGAAGCAGAGAGAGAGATCAGTCTTCAAGTGCTTATTACCGAAAGATGACTGTGTTTAATGAAAGCTGCCGTGTGTGTGAGAGAGAGGTAGGGCCTCCTCCACCTTTCTCATCCTCTCTCTTTCTCTCTCCCCATATTCCATTTTTCCTCAACCTCAACTTCTTCTTCTTCTTGCCCGAATTTCCAGTCCTGCATTTGTGTTCCCTCTGTTTTTCACTTAAACATTGCGGTTTACCATCTTCCTTTCCTCTCTTTCATCAGATCCTTCCCTCTCATCTGTCACCATCCCTCTCTCTTTTACCTCTCCTCTCACATTTGCCTACACCAAACACTGACAGCTTATATAACCCAGTTCCAAACTTAGCTACCCATTTGAACCATGGCTTCCACTTCTGTTTTTTTCCTCAATTACATGACTCATATTCGCTATTATGCTTTGCACAAGGAATGCAGCAATGGAGGGAAAAGAGGAGATATGAGAAGAAGGAAAATACAGTTTAATTATTTATTCTTGACCCACATGGAGGGCTTAAAGGTGCATGAGAGGGAACACCACCACAACAAGCCAAGAGAAGGTGGTTGCTATCCTTCTGGAAGGTGTGAATAGAAAGATGGCAGGAGGCTTTTTTTCTTTTTTCTTCTTTTTTGTTTAAATATCACTGCTTCTTGTACAAAAGGGATAAATTCACCATGCTTCCTTCTGACTTCATTTAATCTGGGACTAAAGAAAACGAGCTAGACGAGCTTCGGCTAAACTGATAAAATGTTGCCAGAGTAAATATTTGTCAAAACACCTGTGTCACACAGTTGGTTGTTAATAACATCTAATTAATCACATAATTATCCTTTGTATTCACAGTCAACGCAAAGAGTTTGTAACTGCTGTTTGTATGGTTTAGGACTAAATAAATCTCACCTTCCTGTAGATAAGATGTAAAATTTTTTTATATTTATACATTTTTATTTATATTTTATTTCTATCCAAAGTAATTAACACAGACAAAGATTTGAACATTTCCCTGTACAAAATGTGGGGTATAAGTTTCAGATAAAAAGACATTTCTGCCTTCCAGCTCAGAATTTTTGCTGTTATCAAAAACCTTATGATGACTTATTCTGGAATTTTGTGGACCCGAGCACAACAGCACCACCAGTGGTCATTAAAATAATACACAGAGTGGTATGAAGAAGCGAGGCAGGGCTGATTTCTTTCTAGCCCAGACTATAGATTTATACAGTGACAGTTGATTCAGGTGATTACAAATTGCCATTAGATTGGATCTCTATTTCATTCATCCTTAGTAACTGTCTGATCACTGTTACGGTGGTTTAATTTGGGTTTCAAGTTTGTTTATATTCTGGGAAATGAAACGCACTAAGGAATTCATTACCACAGACACAATCAAGGCAGGTACAAACAAAAATAATAACTGCATGCATGGAGTTATAAAAAGTCACACAATCATTTCTCGTTTAGATGAATTACTGTATGACTTTAAATGGTGTACAAGTTTGTGGTTTGGGCCCTAATTCACAGAGTTGTTCTTGTTTTTGTTTTTGTTTTTCTGGGGCGCAGTGGTAAGGTCCTATTATTTAAAAATGGTCACGCCCACTTCAGGTTTAAATCTGAATACAAAAATTTGCAGCACTTAACAGATACTGATAAAGAGATTGACATTGTTTACACTGTTACACCCCAGTGTGTGTGTGTGTGTTAACATACAGTATTCCTATTTACCCTACAGCTCCCCTGAACACACAAACCAAAAGCGAGAGAGACAGAACATTAATCTGAGCCCAACTGACAAAAACTGCGTGGAACTATCTGAAGTTAAATCCACTTTATTTGTGCATCAGTGTGGTGTGGTTATTTTTATTATCACACACACAACAAAGATAGGTTTAAAGTTTGTAAGTAGGTCACGTTTTTAAAGGTTCTAGTAGCGCTGCTATTCATTTCATATGACCTCAGAGAAGACTTTTTAATCAGATCTACTAGGAACAAATCCCTCAAAAGTTGGTGTGAAAGGAAATGTCAGGTGTTCCAAGATGAAAACTTTTTGTGTGCTCTCAGTGAACCAACGACACAAACAGCCTTAACAACTTTATTCTCTTCCTCTCCTAATTGCCTGGCTCCGAATTCATCTCTGAATTTATCATTCTCGCTTTATTCCCCACTGCGCAACATGTGCTCTCCCTCTCTCTCTCTCTCTCTCTCTCTCTCTGTCGCGCTCTCTCTCTCTCTTTTCAGAACACGGCCTCAACCGCTAGAGTCCTGATAAAATCAATGTTTAATTCAGATAGCTGGAGGCCATTGACAAAAACAGTGGAAGTCTTTCATCTACAAAGGGATGCTCGGAGACTTCTTGCAAATCTCTCAGAATTAACGCACTCGTCACGAGCTGTCCCATTTATTACGCCGAGTGCGTGCTCTCGCTGACAAGGAAAAGATCTGAGGAGCCTCACGTACAGACGCATTCGTCTCACATAGCGAATGAGTTCGCTCCCTTTAACTCAGAGTGTGTATCAGTTACATCAGATGCAGTTACATCTATGAACGTTAGGAGGCCCTTTAGTGGACAAGGGGACTAGAGCATTGATGTCCTCACTAATATGATGTCTTTGTTTATTGTTTTTTTGGGGGTTTTTTTTGTTTTATGTGCAGTTTTCATACCAGCATGGTCTTCCAGAATTTAGTTCAAAACGTGACTTACTTGTCAACCTGGCTCCAGATTTCAGAAGATTCTTAATTAGATTAGACTTTGCACTAATCTCCAGATAGTGTCAAGCTGTGTTTTTGTTTGTTCGTTTGTTTGTTTGTTTTGTATTATTAACATCAGGAAAGAGAAAGAAAGAGGTGGGTGAGGAAACAAGTGATAGAAGAAAATTAATTGTCCTACATTTGGAAAAAATATATGACATCATTAAAGGGGGAGTTATCGATTCTGGAGAAATGTTGTTGAAATTGAACAAACAAATACACACCTCCCTTCAGCGCTCCTTCAGAAGCGCCGCCCCCACATTTATGGATGCACATTGCCAAGACAACATCACTAACAATGACACCCCCATCACCCCCTCCTTCCCCCTGTCCTGTGATTGGCTGTTATATGCCCCTGTTAAATGACTGTCTGGAATAGTGTTGTGTGGCGCTCACACGGAACCAACAACTAGCAGACAGCTAGGGAGGAGATATTTGCTAAATATAACAAAAGTGTATTGGATAAGAATCAATGACTGCACCTGTGAAAAATTTTAGATGTTGGAAAATTGTTGTGGTACAGGAGGAATAAAACATTTCAGGATGTGCTGTTATTGGAAAGAACTCTGCTTCATGTCAGGCAACATCACACCACCATGTCATTGATTATTTTCCTGTAACAGAATATCCCCAAGTGTTTTATTCCTAATTTATTGCATTCATATTTTGAAAACTTAAAAGGAACATATTGAGGAAATCTGATGGATTTTTTATTTCATTTTTCTGTCAAATAACTATTCACTGAACCTAACCTAACAACAACTAAATGTCTTAAATATGGCTGACACTATTATGTATATTTATCAAAAGACTAAGAAAGCCCAGAATAACAGTTAAAATTGTAAGGAATGTACTAATGTCATGTTCTTCAGATCTTGAAATTGCTCACTTTTACCTAATTAACTCATTGTAGCCTCAACTTTTAGCCCCTGGATTACTGATTCTATAAGATTCTATAATTCTATAAGGGAGGGACAAATCCACAGTATCCAGGAGACAATTTGACAATTGTTGTCTTAAAGAATAAATGTCATTGTGTTAAAAAGCCTCACAATTCTGAGCTCATGCAAAATCATAAACAAATACACTCTTGCACAAACCCCAACCCCCAGAAACACACGCACAGCGCTGGGGCCAATTCAAACATGCACATCTTATTACACTGTCTGCCTCCCGTCACCTGACCTGAGACAGACATCGTCATATTCATAAGCATCAGAGGCATAATTGAATAATTTTCTGCCAGACTGAGTTATATCTGCAGGCCTCATACATCTCTGTCTCTCTGTGTGACAACCCTCGCCTCGCATTAATGCTAGCTGAAGGGTACACACAGGGCCAATCTGAATGCATTACCTCCAATGGGCCACTTTCAAAGCACGGGCCATCAGTGAGCCTGTATGCTGCTCTCCAAACACCATCAACAGCTAATTCACTAATTGTAATACATCATCCTCTTTTCAAACGAGTTGTTTACATAACCAAATAAAACCACTCTTTTTTTTTTTTTTTTTAAATCACCTTTGGCTTTGCAGAAGCATACATGATTAGCATTTTGTTAACAAAGCTATGGTTTGTTGAACAAATCGTGAGCTTGGAATAAAATGTGGCACTTGTAGTGCTTGTGTGTAATCCATTTGAAAATTAACTTGCCCCGAGTACTGAAGCAAGACCGAGAAATCGCAGAGATTCAGCGACACATAAACATCTCTGCAGCTCATTTGCACACATACAAAAGAAGAAGAAGCCTTTATTTGTCACATACGCATTACTGCATAGTGAAAGTCTTTTCTTCAAATATCCTAGCCTGTTAGGAAGCTGGTGTCAGAGCACAGGGTCAGCCTTGATACAGCACGCCTGGCGCACAGAGGGTTAAGTGCCTTGTTCAAGGGCCCAACAGTGGCAGCTTGAACCCTGTCCCTCTGATCCATCCCAGAGTCTTAACCACTCACCACCACTGCCCCAAAAACCTTCTTGTTAAAAAACACCAAAAACTGTCAGGCCGTACTATTTTGCAAGTCATACAGGCCAGATATTGGATAAAGTTGTCAACCAGCAATGATTGCACCTCAGATTAACCTCATAAGCAATGATATTGCCTCTGCTAAAAGATACATAGTCAGGAATAAGGCACATATCAAATGATATGTATGTGCAATCACATGTGAAGCTCGTAGGACAAAAAAAGCGTATTGAATGTGTGTGTAATTTATTTATATATTGGAGATATGGAAACAACTAGATGCATTAAAACTAACACAGACAGGTACAAACAATAATAAAGCTGGTCCTTATGGAAAAGTCAAATACACTTTGCATGTGAACTTCTTTTTTAAACTATATGAGTAAAATGTGATCACTTGACAAATTAGTATGATGATAAATGAATTGTGTAAAAAAAAAAGACATAAAAATAAATAAATGGACAAATCACAAAACACTGGCGGCAGTGGTTAGCACTGTCACCTCACAGCAAGAAGATCCTGGGTTCGATCCCCGGGTCACCCAGGGTGCCTTTCTGTG
>JAQQZR010000002.1:4886575-4909421 GCA_030068235.1 Notoglanidium macrostoma | reverse complement strand
GGTTTCCTCCGGGTGCTCCGGTTTCCTCCCACAGTCCAAAGACATGCAGATTAGGTCAACTGGCTACTCTAAATTGGTGTGAATTGCTGCCCAGGGTGTACCCCGCCTCTCGCCCGAAGATGCTGGGCTTGGCTCCAGTTTCCACGCGACCCAGATGGATAAAGCGCTATAGATAATAGATGGATGGAATCACAAAACACATGAAGTACATGTGAAAAATGTGGGAAACATAATATGTGAAGTACCTGAAAATCACATGTCAGAATTACATGCTACTTTTCTTTTCTGAGAAATTGGTCAAAATTCCTTCAGGAGCATGCGGGATTAGCAAAAAATTTTATGTGAGTTGGTGGGAATAGTAAAATTTCTTTGGGATTGTGTGGGATTGCATATAAATCTTTAAGGGGGAGACAGGATTAGTTTAAAAAAAAAATATTTGGCCATGGATAATCCCTGTTGGGATTATTTCAAATTTCTTTGAAGAATGTGGGATCAGTGAAAGATTTCTTTGGGAGCAAGCAGGATTAATTAAAACTCCTTTGGGAGAGGGCAGAATTAGTTATAATTCCTTCAGGAACAGATGGGGATAGATAAAAAGCTCCTTCGGAACAGACCGGTTAGTTAAAAATTCTTAGGGGACAGATGTGGTTCCTTAAAATTCCTTTCAGAGCATTCAGGAATAGAAAAATCCCTTCAGGAGAGGTCAAGACTTAACAGTTCTACATAAGTAGACAGGATTAGTGGCAGGATTAGTTAAAATTCTTTCAGGACCAGACAGGATTAGTTGAAATCCCTTTAGGAGCAAGTGGGATTATTTCAAAATTCTTTGGAGAGTGTGGGATTAGTGAAAATTTCTTTGGAAGAATTAGTTAAAATTCCTTCAGTAGCATGAAAGAGTGAAAATTTCTACAGCAACTGGTATGATTAGTTAAAAATCTTTCAGGAGAGGGTGGGATTAGTTAATATTCCTTTGGAACCACAGATGATTAGTTAAAATTCCATTTGGAGTGGCTGGGTTTAATTCCAGTTCCTTCAAGAGCATGCAAGATTTAAATCGTCTGCAGGATTAGATAATATTCCTTTGGGAATGGGCAGGATTAATTCAAATTTTTTCATGAGCAGGTGGGATTAGTTCAAATTCCTCTACGAGTTGGCAAGATTTAAAATTTCTGCAGCAACAAGTGGAATTATTTAAAGATCATTCAGAAGTGGACGGGATTACCTAAAATTCCAGCAGGCTGGATTAGATCAAATTCCCTTTGGATAACTGGGCAGGATTAGTTATCATTTCTTTGTGAGCAGGTGGAATTAGTTCAAATTCCTCCAGAAACAGGCAAGGTTTAAAATTTCTGCAGCAACAGGCAGGATTAGTTAAAGATCAATCAGGAGAGGACAGGATTAGTCAAAATTCCTTTGCGACTGGGCAGGATTAGTTCAATTCCTTCTGGAGCAGGTGGGATTAGTTAATATTTCTTTGGGAGCAAGTGGGATTAGTTAGTATTTCTTTGAGAGCAAGTGGGATTAGTTTGTATTTCTTTGGGAGCAAGTGGGATTAGTTAACATTTAAGGGAAGTGGAGAGTTGGCAGAATTATTTCAAATCTAAAGTTCAATTTAAAGAAAAAAAACAATCTTAATGGAAGGCTCCTATACTGAAAGCCATCTTTAGCATAAATGTGTTTAGAATAAGTAGAAGTGTCGAGATGTGATATGCAGTCATGCCATCTGCAGTCTGGGAAGAATAGACAGCAACGTCACTCTCCTCCCACACAGTTTGTTCCATAAAGCAATGAGGCATCTGGCTATTTGTCCAGCATTTATTGTTGTCAAGCCAAGTGGGTTTGATTGTGATTCCTTCATGTAACCTGTATACATTAGAATAAAATGTTATTTATTAATGGCCATGGTGCGACATACAATACAGGATTACATAAAGTTTAAATGTATGACAATGTAAGAGGAGAGCAAAAAAAAATACAACAAATGCACAGTACAATGGACATATAGAAGAGTAAATACGTAGAACAGTCAAACACGTAGAACAGGCTTAATAATCACTGGCAAATTGCTGGTAAAAGATGAGATCTTGAACCTTGAAGTGCTTGAACCTTTAACTTCATGACCCTAGATTTTCAAACTGCTGCTCATGCAGAGTTGCTCTCAACCCTCTTCCACATACATGAACTCACAGATACCCATGATTGGCTAGTGTCACTGTCATTGACATGGGAGAGAGAGTTTAAGATTCCTCCCAGCCAGACAGCACGCACAATTTTACTCCTTGAGTCCCAGCAGGAAAGGCTGTGGCATCGCCAAGATTGGTTTTATTACCCTACTGTGTCCGGTCTTGATTAAACGTTAGCTTGGTTGCCTGGTCTGCAACTACTCTGCTACTTTTCAGTGAAGAATTTGGCTTACGTATCTTCATTCTTTCTCTCTTTGCCCTCTTTCCAGTTCATGCTGTCTGTTCATCACTTTTTGACTTTCTCTTCTCAATGCAA
This sequence comes from Notoglanidium macrostoma, assembly GCA_030068235.1. Classification (NCBI taxonomy): domain Eukaryota; kingdom Metazoa; phylum Chordata; class Actinopteri; order Siluriformes; family Auchenoglanididae; genus Notoglanidium; species Notoglanidium macrostoma. Next base: position 4,906,922 of record JAQQZR010000002.1, on the reverse strand, counting down.
ATGGGTGTCACATTTGGCAACATTAGGCAAGCTTTAGCAAGGTCAAAATAGATGTGCAAAAAAATGTGTCATGACAAGGAGATGTTCTGCTACATGTAAGAATAGACTGCGTAATTCATATTTTTTCCAGATTGGCAACGTTGTAGGATTATCTGCCAAAATTGTTGGTAAATTAACACATTTGGAAGGTGGGCGGGTGTTAATTTCAAGCCTTAAAAACAAACCAGTGATTTCACTGGCAAACAAGTTCCTTGTATTCATCTTCAGTAACCCCTTCATCCTGGTCAGGGTTGTGGTGGATTCAGATCAAGTTCATGAGGTGGGAATACATGCAGGATGAGACACCAGGCCATCACAATGCGTTGCTCATGCGCGCCAACACACACACACACACACACACACACATACACACAGACAGTTCAGTTTGTGAAAATTGCTATTTATGCCAATTAGCAATTATGAGATCCTGGTGGAGGGTGACACTGTGGCACAGTGGGCAGCGTTGCCACCTCACAGCTGTAGGTTCCTCAGTTCCTCAGTTCTGAGCCAGGGTTATAGTCTGTGTCTCTGTTTATAGTTTCCCTTGTCTGACTGGGTTTCTTCTGGGTATATTCATTTTGATTCAATTACAAGAAAATCAACTGTAACAACATACATACAATCCAGATAAACAACTCACAACATTGTTATTATTATGGAAGATGACTGACAAGATGATGTGAGAGCTGGTAATAATCTCACACACTCCGCTCAGCTGAGGGCATGTGACAGCGTTGGGATGTTGTTGGTCCGACGGATGGAGATGCAGTTCACTAATTGTGATGGACAGAGACGAAATGTCAGACATCTAACCTTTGGATGCGACCCCTCTGGCAGTGGCAATGCCCTGTGCGGTTTCCGGTTTCCTACATGCAACCCTGACAACTAAATATCATCAGAGACGTGAAAAATATCATCATGTCATTGAATGCACCGTTCTTGCATGTCAACTTTGTTGATGATCAAAGTTCTTTGAGAATAAACCAATGATTTAATGCAAATGTGGCTGAAAAAGAAAGAACTTTTAGTTATAAAGTTAATTATGACACAGGACCATGAGTGATGGTTTGATGTTTTTTTTGAGGATTTGTAATTAATTGATGCTTTGAATAGACACCCATGAGCCTTGCCTCAAACTCATTGCAAAATACTCTTAAAGTTCAGACATATTCTTAAATGGCTTAGATTGAACTCCAAGGACACAATTCCAGAATCCCTGAAATACTGACAAATGTGATTTTCAGGTACTTCACATATTATGTTTCACACATGTTTCACATGTACTTCATGTGTTTTGTGATTTGTCCATTTTTTTATTTTTATGTCATTTTCCAGTGCCCAGAAACAAGCTAATATTTTTTAAGATTAACTACATTCATTAAAGGAAGAAGAAACACAAATTTAACAGTAGCAAGGAATTTTTATTGAACCATATGCAAATTTGGGAATGTATTCTAACATCACCTCAAATTTTACACAGGGAAATTTGCTTGTATTCAGAATCAGGTTATGCACATGCTTACTGTAAGTTGATGTTCTGAATAACACATACTTATTTTTATAATTACCTACATGTAGGTCAAGACTCCAAGATGTTTGTATTCTTTTTTTTTATAGTGTCTAGATCACTGCTTATAAACACATGCACTTGCCTTAAAGCCTGAAAAAATCAGGGATAGAAAATATGGACTGAAGATCCAGATCACATTTTCCCTTTGCTGCCAACTGTAATGTGATGTAACACAGAAGCCAGAGACAATTTAAAAATGAAAAAATATAAATGCAGTGGTTTATGAATGAAAAGACAACAAGCATTTTATAGTTTTTTGAGTGTCTTTAGACCCTAAAGCATAAATTTTAATGTGACACATTGAGGTTACATTAAACTCTCAAAGAGTGAAACTGGATTTAATATTGCTCCCTACTTAAATCGATATCATACAACCAAACTGAGCTTAAGTTCAAGGTCAGAATCGTGCACAACTACAACATGCCTTTTTTCTTCAAACCCTGCCCAGTGTGCAGAAGTCCATATTTACTTTATGTCTAAGGTCAGCCATACCTTACTAGTTCTGGTACTAAAACCTCACTACAAACACCTTATTCATTTATGAATATGCCTTAAAATGTTTTACATATTTAGTCCTAATGAATTATTGCGCAAAGGTTATGTCATATTCTTTTTTAGGATCCCAAAAAATAAAAAAAGTCACCTTTCAAGCCCGAGGTGACTCTGATCCTCGCTTTTAGTGTAAGTCTCATGTGTCATGTGTGCAGGCTTTACTTTGATATCAACCCAGCAGTCACTGTGTCACAGCCCAGAGATTGGCGTTGAGGTATGCTTGTTGACCGGAGCAGATGTGTCCTTCAGCCAGTGGCATTTCATCATAAACACCCAGAACTGAGCATTTATTATAAGAAGAATGAAAGGCTTGTTGGTGAAGATGTGCACAAACAATAGCTTGGAAAATGAGAGAAGTGATTGCAGGATTACACGCAAACTGCCTCCATATTTCACAACTGACAGAAGGACAAAAATACCTTTAAAGGTCAGCTATGTAGGATTCAACCAACTGAATACCCCTCCCTTTCCAAGCAGGTATTAGAACATACGGTGGCCATCAGGTGCACGTAGTGTACTTCCAAGTACTTACATTTACACTCCCTTGCTTTTTTTTTCATACTAAATAATAAGTTTGATCCTCCATTTTTCAAAATTTAAGTTGCCAAACTTGTTAGCCAGCACCAGCAAACACTGATTCCTCTTCTTTCTTCTTCCTTGTCTTCCTTTCTTCTTCTTTGTCGATGCTTCTTCCCAGATTCACACTTGTAAAAAGGTGAACCATGGAGGGCGCTCTCCAGAAGTTCCGGACTACTGTACCGGCACAACATGGTGGCTCCGTTGGAGAGGACCCGCACCCTATATAGATATAAAGGGCTCATTCTAAACTTACAAAAACACAATGATTCATAGTTACGGGTAATTATACACTAATGAAAACATATTTATGAATTCCATAAGTATATTATGGAATATATACTCAATTTCTGCAATACCCTCAAAATCCTACATAGTGGACCTTTAAGATCAATAGTCATCTGAAAAGTGATATGACAGAAGTCTAGTGTACAATTATCGATGGGCTTCAAGAAACATGAGAATCATGGAAAGGTCTTTATTAAATTACAGTTGGCTGTGCTTTATATTACACAATTTGAGTGAAAACATCTTCATGAGATTGTAGTTGAATATTGCTTCAAACTGCATAAGTATACGCATAATCAGCATCAATACTAATCCGTTTATTCCTCTTCCATCTAATGGATGCCCCATCGCCTCTGTGTTGTATGGCAGAAAGGAGTTTTGTGTTACTGAAGGAGTCCGTGAACCAGATAATCTAAGAAGCAGAGTGAGCGACCAGCCCCAAGGACTCATTAATCCAACAGCACTCTGAAGCGCAGTGACATTCTCAAGCAGAGGTTATGTCCTATGTTAACCATGACTGACGGATCTCCACTGTAGCTCACGCTGATCAACATACAATGGTTCCGTAAATGAGAAAGAAATTGCCATAGGCGGTTGACATACGGTTCTGGACAGAGGTGTTGAAGCCCTACTAGCCAGGATCGCTAATTGTTTTCCTTTAAAAGACCCACTGGCTAGTGGTGATGAGAAAAATCACACCGAGATTAGATTAATGGCTGCCAAATGTTTTATCTTCTGTGGGCATTTTTGACACCAATCCATATTCATAAGACCCACAAGCTAGAACTTGGCCAAGGCATTATGTATTACCTATGACTTACCATTACCTAATGATTGGTAGATTATAAGGATGAGAAAGAAAGGAAGAAAGAAAGAAAGAAAGAAAATAGATTCTTGGACAATAATCTCTCAAGCAGCTATTTAAATAAATCTTCTTCAATGCACAGAACTCCATAATCAGACAAAAAGGTTTAAATGCAATGTGAAACAAGTCAAACAAGTCAATTAAATAATAAAATATCTTTTTGGCCATTCTTGTAGATGAGTTAGGTGGCGAAATGTAAAGCCGTAGGCTGGCAGGTGTGCCATGTGTATGTTAGAAAGTAGCTAAACTAGCATGCAGCTCTAGTCTCTCGCCTGAAGCCAGCTGAGATTGGCCCAGCTTCCCAGCTACCCTGACAGATGAGTGGTTCCAAGACAATGGATGGATGGCTGGACAGCAAACATCCAACATCGGAATGCAAATTTCCATCTCATCATTGAAGGGAAAAATGTAATTATGATGCTCCTGCTCAACAGAGAACCCTCAAGCAAATGATAAAGCTTCCATAAGAATGTAATATAAACTTCAAACCTGTACAGACAATAAGAATCCTATCAAAAACCTCTCTGAACACATCAGGTTTTCGCATCTTGTTAATAATCACTTTCTAAAATGTATCATTAGCACTTATTTTATAATGCATAATTATTATACATTGAATATCAATAACTTGACATGAGGCTAACTGTTTGAAACATCTAAACCAAGGACATTCAGCTACATTCATGAACGTCCAGTTACATAAAATTCTGATAATCAACTAACATGACTGAATGGTGACAACAGTTTCCTTTAACAGTTCATCATTACTGTCATGATTAGCTCATAGCTATACATAACAGAATATTTAAAGTGATGTTTTATGTTTTGCTTCACACTGGAGTTACACGTTATGACTTTTAATTATTGCCACAGACTCTGAACAGATGAGATGCTTGTTTTGAAACTGAAGCAGAGTACACACACTTCACTGTCCAATTGTCTTTAAACCTTGAATTTTGTCATGTTTTGTCAAGAAAGTGAATTTATGTGAAAAATAAACTGCATAAATGCATGTGATTGGCCACAACAGTGGATCTTCTGCAGACTCTGTGATGGTTACATTTTTAGTTATAACTTTATTCTTTTGACAGTGCTTTACAATGTATTCTGCAAACAATAGCCATGTCATATTGATTCATTTTTTTATTTTCCTAGACTAAAAGCAATGAAAAAGTGCATATTTGTCAAAGGCTAACAACTGAAAGTAAACCATTTCCAACATTAATACAATCCTGCTCGCACTAAGTCGAATGATTTCCTTTTGTTTTAAGCGTAAAGTAAAACATTTTAAGGGTTTTTTATTGTTTGTTCGTTTGCCTGTAATGTGACTCAGCTCTCCATCAAAGTCCACACTGCAGCCAAACAGTCTGGTTCGTTTGTGATGTGTTTGTGCTGTCAAAGGAAATATTGCACAATTTTATTTATCACCCTGCACAAATGAAGCACAAATGAATGCCATCTCAGTTGGAGAAATATGGAAACTGACGGGGTGCTGAGTCGTGTCATGGGTTGTTTCATTTTTTTTTTTAAAGCAGTATCAACACAGTGCCAGTGGGGGAAAAAACAGTGTGTTTACACTACACTACACACACAGCACCAATGAGCATAATACATCATAGCTAATAGTTTTCATAAATTGAAATTAAAATTGTGTTTTGTTTCAGTTCGAGTATTTTTGTCAATAGATTTGTTGATGAAACATACACACAGGCCATGGATAAGCCAATCTGCTTTGTGCATGGATTCCCAGACTCTATATCTTCAAGAGATGAGAACATTCCTAAAGTGAGGAAATTTTTCACGCAATGTTATTTTGTGGCCCAATAGAGTAGGTCAGACCTAAATGTGATAACTGGGCTTACAAAAAATGTTCTACAGTAGCAGTGCACAGCATACAGCTTACAGTTTTCTGAAATTTGACAAATTTCACATTGTTACTCCTATTCCTGTGTAGAGCTTTTCACATGTAGCACACTTTTTATTCTTCTGCGATTCTTATGTCATTTTTCTCCCCAGTTTGGTGCCGCCACCTTCCAGTTCCCTCCCACCAGCCAGTTTTCCAATATCATACAACAGTGACAGGTCATGAAGGCTAAAGGTTAACACGTGCTTCCTCAGAGACATGCGAAGCCAGCAACCACATAAATTCAAACTGCTGCTTATGCTGCGTCTCAGAGTAGCGTAGCCCACTTGGAGGAAAGTGCTATCCACCCTTTTCCGCATACATGAGCTAACAGACTCCCATGATTGGCTAGTGTCCCTATGATTGAAAAGAGAAAAAGAGCATACCAGACAGCATGACCAGTTTTGTTCCACCGGCTTCCAGACACAGATCCGTTTATTTGTTTGTTTGTTTGTTTATTTGTTTGAAAGAAAGAAAGACAGAAATCTCGTTCTACATGGCTGATCCCACTACAAACTAACCTACACAAAGTAACTAAACTTTAAATCATCAAAACTGAGCACATTTCAAAGCAAAACAGTGCTGTCAATTTCCAAGACTCAATAAATCTTACCTGTCATTTTCGCCATCATTGTTTTCTGTGCGGTGCCTTGTTTACTCTCTCTGACCTGATTTTCATGAACACATATCCCTGACACCCCAGAAGCCACACTAATCCTGCCTCAGGTACACTCCCAAATCCCACAGAGAGGGAACAACCCTGACCATCTGTGTGTCTCTGTACTGATCTGGCATCCCTGAGAAGATTCTGGAAGGCTGGAGGACCACCCCTCTGGTCACCAGCCTGTGTTCATCAGACCAGTGCATGTGCTATACGGTGGCTTCAGTGAACGCCAAGGAAAATCTTGAACAGTAAGGAAAATGTGCTGTTTGGATCTAAACCAGGTGTTCCAAAGAATAGAAAATAAATGTGGACTGAGTTATTCAGCTACCGTGGAGAATGCTAAATTGTTTATGGTGTATATTCAGAGAACAACTAAGGAGATATGCGGACATGTACATTAAGAATTTTTTTGCTGTGTGAGCATGAGAAAGAGAAAGAGAGAGAGGGAGAGAACAGTGTGACATTGGCCAGCCCTTGCTCAGTGCCTGGTTGTACCTAAGTGCCCGGGCAGTTCGACCTTCTGTGGTGGAGGAGGGGGCAGAGGGGGGAGTCCCCGTTCCATACCAAACCCTGCAGAGAGGGCCATCTGTGCTGGGGAACCTCACGCCGAGGACCTGGCCGAGTTCATGGAGCCATGTGACTCATCCACTCTCTTTCACACACACACACACACACACACACACACACTGACACTGACACTGACACTACTCTTCCATTACATTAGTGTCAATCCTCATTGACTGAAGGAATAACAAGTCCACCAAAACATTCATAATTCACTTCTGTCTCCATTGACATCTTCACCAATCGCTTTATCCTGGTCAGGGTCATGGGAATACTGGGCAGGAGGTGGGAATATGCCAGCCCATAACAGGAGTATCTTGGACAGAATTACACAAACCTGTTTTTGTTTTTTTTTTAATCTGGATAGCAGTGAAATGAGTACAAAATGTTGGAGAGGAATAGTGTTAGTGTAATAAAAATAACACACTACAAAGTGATTTATTCCTCTTATACCACTGTAATTAGCCATTACAAGTTTTAATTTATTAATGAATAGCATCATGATTTTTAACTGTTTATAGTTACATTCATGTTGTGAAATGTCTATGAGTCTAGTTAGTGTTATAACACTATAATCTCTTCATCACACACCCTTGAAGCTAATAAGACAAAAAACGCAGCTTGTGGTGTTACCAAGAAACCAGAAATTGCAATCACAGCAAAAATGATATCTTTGCAAGTTAAAATATCTCTAAAATAATGAAATGTCTCTAGTATTTCCTATTAAAAGATTTGAACCAAGCAAAAATAAGATAATAGAACCTATAGTATTTGTAGTAATTTGTATTATTTTCAAGCTATGTATGATCTTTTTATTCTCTTGGCAGATAATTTTGCTTCTTCCTAGAAATAAATGCTTAAAATTAGCAAAATTATCTGCCAATAGAACATTATTGTAAAAAAAAGTCTATAATTGGGTTTAATAATCCGGTTTGTTTGTTTGTATTTGGATTATTGTTATTTTATAATAGGAAACTATATTAGAAATAGTTCTACTAGCTAAGTTGTCATATTTACAGTGAAGTGCTCAGTCCTGAAGACTTTCACATGTCTGAAAATTGTTACAAAGCGCTGACACTGGAGACTCCTTCCATAAATTTTAAATGAACACATCCTTACTGAAAGATGACTAAGATCAATGATTATACATTTTACTGTGATAAATAACAGTGAGTTTTGTTATTAGATTTAGATTATGTGGCGTATCTGGTAGACAATTCCCTGTGAATTAGTTCCTGACCAATCAGATTAGAGAAACCCAAAATCAAAATCCAGCAACCTGTGTCAAAAAGGATTTTTTTATATTTATATTTATAGTTACCGTTTCATATGTAGTAATGTGAACAATAAAAGTACAAACGCAGTGTAGTACAGATGTTGATCGCATCTCAATGATTAATCTCACATCTCTAGTTTAACTTCATTACAAGGGAAATTGTCTAAGATTCCTTCTGTGAGATTGGGTTTAAGACAAATATGTTAACTTTTCACACCGTCACATTCATTAGATAGATTAGATGTAATAGCATCTATAGCGTTATAGGGAAACAGTCACATCTGGCCCTTGAAATTTACCTCCGGTGAAGAATCGCATTTGCTTTGGAAATAAAATATTGCCGAAGAGAATTTTCCAGGTCAGTTAAAAAAACAGAGAATGAACACTGAAGGAACAGAAAGCATGAACACTGAAGGTAAAGCCATGCACATCAAATCCACCCTAATATGATTTTGTGTTCTGTGTCTATTCAAGTCAGCCCTGATTTGGTTTCCAACACTAATCGCATCAGTCAACAGATTTGCATAGCTCCTTTTATTCTTGTCCCCCCACACACCCCTTCTTCTTTCCTTATTGGAATTTGTATCAGGCATCGTGACACAAATCCCCCTTGATAAATTAAAAATGATTGATTCTGAGTCAAAGATGGAAACAGCACCAAGGGGGGAAAAGAGGAATCCTTTTGCGTGTTGCAGCTGTGTGAAGAAACGGCGTCCGCATTCGTTTCAGCGAAAATGCAGGCTTATAATCACCCCAGAGGCACGATGCAGTCAGCCTGAGGCACTTCTACTGCTCTGTCAATTAGTATTAACTTGTTGCAGAAAACATTTATGACTCTGATAATCCACAAAATATGACTTTTAAAGATTTATTAGATAAAGCAACCTCTTACATTGGCGTGAGTCAAGAGTGAGTGTGTGCATGAATCATTGCTGTGGGCTGTTTTCATTACTTGGAGATAAACATAATGGACCCTTTTATAGAGATCGATGACATAGTTCCGGTTGGTTTAGCAGGTTAGCGGTGCCGCAATGGAGCTCACAACATCATTTAGAACCAAATCAACAGATTAATGAGCAAAAAATCCAACCTGTTAAACTAAACACAATTTTTCAGTGCCAGAAATGCTTACACACACAGACAGGGAGACAAATTCTGGCGATAAATATGCACAGGTCTGTTCAGGATTAGCACACAAGCACAAATGCCCAAGCATAGCTATCAAGATGATGTAATACAAATTGTAGTATATAACATCCAGGAGAAGGAGTTATGATCCATAGCCATCACCTAGAAGCCCCTTTGAAATAAAATGTCATCATATGTTCAAATATTAGAAGAGCGTATAGATCATATCAATTAACTATGCTTATTCCTGATGCTACTGAAATATTTAGGTCAGAAACAGCGCTATAGAGGTTTTGGGGTTTTTATTGCTGAAAGACAAAATGGCCAAAAAATTGTAGCTAAAAAGATCCACAGTGAAAAATATCATCCATGTGGACATTATACAACTGATTATATCGAAAATGTGCTGTACGACTGCCACTGCCTATCAGCAGTTCCCGACTATACAGCTGATTATATCATTAATCACAACTGTTTAATTAGTAAATTGTGAACAGGCAGTAGTCAATACCACTCAAGTCGAGTATGAAGTGCCCAATGCACACAAAAGTACTGGCACAATGGATTGTCTCACAATTGTCAATCACTTCCATTGTCACTTTGAAAATCATTGAAACTTTTTTCTTTTGCTGTTTGAGCAGAAAAATGTGCTCCAATGGTGCAATCTGTGCTGTGACGTTTTACCTTAGTAAGCTCACCGAACCATTTAAGCCTACTTTTGCTCAAAAAATAGGCTTCACAGCTTTGGACCAATCACATCCAAAATGCAAATTACTTGCAAGTGTGGTAAATGGAAACTTTCTTGTACCGCCCCCGTATATGGATTTGATTCATTGTGTTATGTTTTATATACAGGTTTGGCTCCTTATCTAATCCCTGAGAGCATAAAGAAATAAAAGACTTAAACATGAGGCTACCTTGATGAAGATGCTAAAGTTGCTCTTTACTAGTTTGCTAGCATTTAGCTACAGTAGCTATACAGCAGAACAACATAATAGCATTTGCAATTTGCATATTTCTTCGTATTCATACACTGCTAGCATGTGAAAATATCTTCAATGTACATTCCAAATCTTCAGGAATATTGGTGTGAGTCAGCATGTGTGTTCATGATGCCATGTTTATCTGTGATAAACATAATAAGTCTTATTGTCTTCATTGAACTCACTTAAATGAAGAAAATAAGATATTTATGCCTGCTGGATCAAATGATGAGTACATATGTCTGGGGTAAGAACTTGATCTTAGTTTCTAAGCAACCTAAATCAACAACGACCAAAGTTTTTTGCTTTTTTTTTTCTAAACTTGCTCCCATATGAGAGAGAGAGAAAGAAAAAAGAGACATAAAGGAAGACATGTCAAACTCAGTCAAATCATTGTGCATCTACAAACAAGCTCTGGTCCCGACTACACTCCCCTGCAGCACACTGTATAATCATTGTTATTAGCACGGACGTACAAAGTAAAGCCCAGGTTTCCCTGTGCTCCTAATGCAGAAACACGCACACACACACACACACACACACACACACACACACACACACACACACACACACACACACACACACAGCTCCAATTAGGCGGGAGTGTTGTGTAGCGTCAGTGTCGGGGGATTCGGCTTTCTTCTGCGCTGTCAGGTCCCATCAGAAAGGCGGCTCATTAGTGTCAGGTTCAGCACTGCCACTGCCTCTCTCCGCACACACACACACACACACACACACACACACACACTGTCTCTCTCTCTCTTTCTCTCTCTCCCTCTCACACACACACCCTCTTTTTCCTACTCTCTCTCTCATCTATCTATCGCTCAATGCATCCCTTTTCAAACACACAATTTCAAACGATTCCTGCTTCGGATCTACCTTCCTCCCTCTCTCTCCTTCTCTCTTCTCTTCATCACGTCTCATCATATCGCTGTCACTTTTTTGTTGTGTCTTTCATGACATTGAAATATCTGTCCTATCTATATAAATCATTCAATAAAAGAATGTGAACATGCCATAAGTGTGTTAAAAAGTGAAGAAACATTTATGTTTGACTGAACGTTAAATATTAAAGCTCGTCCTTTTTTGATTAGACAAACAGCTGCTCGTTAAATTCTCAAATTTGAATTGTTGATTAATTGTCAATAACAGCAGCCGTGACAGTAGTTTCCAATTTCAAGGCAAATCATCGGTTAATATTAATGCGCTCATTATCGTTTCTATAGTAACAGTAATAAATGGGGAGAATTTATTAAAGGCAGTAATAAAGGGAATAAAAACATTATTTAACTCTAAGGAGACATTTATTTAGCATTTATGGAAGGAGTCTCCAGAGGCAGCTCTTTGTCAAGGTCAGAACCGTATCCACTATGGGAAAAGTTCAGGAGAGACTTTGCTTTTTTTTTTTTCCGATGACAAGCTGCTTTGATTGTTTGTTTTTTGTTTTTGAAGACTTCTTTCAAAAACCTGTTAGACAAGTGTTATATAGAGTGAGTTCAGATCTACATAGCTTTGGACCAATCACATCCAATATGCAGATTATTACTTAAAATGGTAACCAGGGGTCTCATTTATCATAATTTGTGTAGAACAAGTTCTAAATATGTGTCAGAGCTACTGTACACAATGGATATGGTTAAATCCCACCCATTCTAATTTGATGTGCTGTTGCATGGCCACACTCATTTGCATAAAGAACCTCCTCCAAATCACCATATAAGGTAAACAAGTTTAAAAAGCCAGGCTCATGGCACTGGTTGTTACTTGTTGGTCTAAATAGTTGAACTAGAAATTCTGTGATGGTGTGAAAATGCATGATTTGTGTATTGTGGCATTAAGTTCAAGTTCAAGTGGCTTTTATTGTTATGAATAAGGACATGAGTTGTCATTATTCTACTTTTAGTTAGTCAGGAAATGCCACATCTGCTTCCAATTTCTCTTGAAATATGCCTGTGGATAAAACCTCTAGAAGAGAGATTAACTGTAACGCTATTACACTTTTTGACCACTATGTCGTCCTGCATACGCATGGTCAGGAGTGTGCAGAAATATACGCACATCCTCACTCACAAGCAAACTTGATAATCACATTCTGTGCATGGAAACGTGTATATGCACGGCTTATATACAGAAACATGTGTACGCAGGATTGATAAATGAAACCTCGGAAACATTCTTAAAGCAGCTAAGTCAGTCAACGTTATTAATGAAAAAAGCAGTTTTGACATGGATATAATTTGTTATGGTAGACTTAAATTTTAGTTAACTACAGTAAATCAATTAAGAAATTATAGAACATCCACAAAGCTAGCTAACTAATTACAAGTATGGAGAAGGTCATGGCTTTAAAATCGACTGTGTCATTTAAACTCTTGTTTCAACATGTGACTTTTAAAGTTCCAGGTCTCAGTTCAGACTGAAAACTAATCAAAACTGTGAATTGTCAGGAGTCAGTGTGTATCAGGGGGTGTATTTATTCACATTGCCTGCTGAAGCAGCAGCAGCAGACGGAGACTGGCAGCATGCGCACGGGGAAAGCAGCGCTAATGGTCTCAAAGTGTCAGCAGGTTCTCACTCCATCATAGACACACATACACACATACCGTATATACAACACACACACACAGTCACTGTGTAAAAATCAGGGAACCTGACACACACTGAAGCCAATAATCATGCAGTTATTAAAGACATTTACAGGTCACATTAGTCACACTGACAACAGGGAGCTCTGCGTAGTCATCATTACATGTTCCTGTTTTTGCTTTTCTTTTTCTATTTAGCTTAAATGTATGTATTTCAGTTGTGTTCTACAACCCCAGTTAGCTTAGCATAAAAGCATCACTGAATCATATATTCTTTAAACAAAACACCCCAAAGTGCTTTTTTTTTTTGCGCATGAAAAATATCAAGAGAAAAACTTTTATCATGTTAACAGGGCCGGCGCTCTGAGACGTCACACTGCAGAAACGTCTCACCTGTTTGTCACACAGCAAAGCTGGAAATCAAACTTCTCTGAGGCAGTCCAAGATGAAATAGAACTGCTGTGTGTCTTTTGTCTCATCTTCCCAATCAAAGGCACACAGATGCATTTCCCCTCAGCTCTCTCCTCAGCTCAGTCCCTTTCTCATTACAGGCTTTAATTAAGAAAAGAGGCTGCAGTGGAAGTGACATCACTCTGCAGGCCACCATGCACACTCTAACCTCTAACCACTCGAACCCCCGTCAACCTCGCTCGTTCTTTCTTTCACTCTTTCATCCTGTCGCACTCTCTTACTCTTTTCCATCTTTTTGGTCAATTGCATACTTTTCTTTCCTTCTTTCGCTCTCTTTCTTTGCTCAATTCTTTCTTTCTTTTTCTCTTTGACTTTCATTTCAGCTCATTTGCTTCATTTCCTTCCTTCCATCTTTCTTTCTTTCTCTAAGCACTTGAACCTGTCAACCCTGTCAACCTCGTTCTTTCTTTGCTTTTTCTTTCTTTTGCTCTTTTGCCCCACTGTGCTCTCTTATTCTTTCCCATTTTTGCTCATTTGCATTCTGCATTCTTTTCTTCAGCTCTCATCTCTTTCAATTCTTCCTTTTTTTTCTTTCTTGCACTCTTTGTTTCACTCTTTCTCTTTGACTTTCTGTTTTGCTCATTTGCTTCCTTTCTGTCTTTCTTCCTTCCTTCTTTTCCTTTGTTTCTTTCTTTCTTTCTTTCTCAATCAAATATGCTCACCTATTCTTTTTTCTTTTTCTCATTTGTGTTCCTTTCTTTCTCTTTCTCTGTCTCTTTTCTTTGTCAATTATTCTTTCTTTCTTTCTTTCTTTCTTTCTTTCTTTTTTATTCTTTCTTTCTTTCTCTTGAGCATCTTTCCTTTTTGATCATTAGAGTTCTTTCCATCCTTGCTTCCTTCTTTCACTGTCTTGCCCTTTCTTTCTTTATTTATTTATTTCTTTCTTTCTTTCTCACTCTATAATGCTCACCTATTCTTTTTCCCTTTTACTCATTTGTGTCCCTTTCAATCTTTCTGTCTCTTTTCTTAGAGAATCCTTAGTTTCTTTCTTTCTTTCTTTCTTTCTTTCTTTCTTTCTTTCTTTCTTTCTTTCCCTGCAACAAGTCTCTCAATTTAACTCTCTCTCTCTCTGTCTCTCTCTGTCTCTCTATCTCTCTCTCTCTCTCTCTGAGCCACACTCACTACCAAGGACATGCTAATTAGCCACAGTGGTTTGTCCAAATTTCATTATGTTCTTGCATTTTAACAAACTTCATTCATGTTCTGTCAAAATTACAGTAAACACAAACACATAAAAGAACCTGCAGAGCTGTAGAGACCAGCGAGGAAAAAACTGGGACTTTTGTACAGTTTGTCATCTATACACGAAAGTATTTGTTGATGTGTTCCACATTGTGGAATATTCACAAGACAACTCAGTCCCTGTTTTCACTTATGTTATAGCCATAATAAACCATCACTCTTTCACTTGAATCTCTTTTTCACTCTCTCTAAAAAAATACATCTTTTCATTTTACCGAGCACCAGAAGAGTGTAAACTATTCCATCCTGTAGACTTTTCCATGCTAGGAAACTTTACAAAGCACCATGACTGACATCTGGGGCTCCCCCTGTAAACACAGAGTAAGTCTCTCCTAACAAAAATAAATCAATAAATAAACTACAACAATGACTTGGTTTTTCTTCGTTAAACAACAAATTTTTACACCCATTTATGAGTCCCTGTGTATGAGCTGTTACAATATAAACAATAACACATTCATATAAACCTATAGTTGATGTTACAGCTTGAAATACCACGTTGTGCTGTTATACAAACATAAAGCACACTTTCTGACCAATCAGAATCGAGAACTACACTGTAGTATGAAATAATGCTATAAAACTATATAATACTTTTTGTCATTGCTGTAGTCATTAAATCATTTTATACTTATAGTTAAACTTTTTTTCTACATGAAATATTAAATATTCTTGATGCTTAATTTGCCAAATCTTTAAATAGTTGAATTAGGTTTATAAAATAAATCTGTGCTGCAATTCTAAAGAGCTTTTCTTGTTGTTGTTGTTGTTGTTTTCACTGGAATTGGTCCTTGAGAACCTTAACTTTAGTGTACCTGCTTGTACATGAACACACTTTGAGCTGTAACCTGAAAAAGTGGCAATGATTGAAAAAGCCATTCAGAAAGCAAGCCATTTTTCCTTCTTTACCTCCTCCTCTGTACTCCATTATACCTTAAAATTCTCTCCATTCTCTACACCACACTGCATTTTCATGTCATTTGTAGCCACCTAATGAGGACATTTCTGTCAAAAAAGGAATAAATCGAAGGCATGACTGACAGAATAGACTGTAGCAAGTAACCCAGAGTGATTTCCTCACCGCTTTTCTTCTTCCAACAAATAAAACTAGCAAAAGTAATGTAAAATAAATGGAGCACATTTCGTTCTTATTCATGGAAGCTGGTGGAAGTGAAGCGCAGACTAGTTTGACTGAGATCCCACTGAACTCATTCATAAGTGCTACAAAACTCCATTGTAAAACAGATTTATAAAGAAATGGCACCACATGTACATTCCCACCCATCTCCCAGTGAGAAACCAGTCATGCATGGCCTGTATTTGCATACTGGATCATGATTGGTTCTTAAATTTTATGATGAAATAACACATGGCTGGCACGTTGCCAATCCTAAATCACTGACTTTACAACAATATTTCCAGCCAGACCTATATACATTCCATATTTTTATAATTTATGTACTTAAATGACTTTCGCAAAATGATTAACTAATAGAAATATACATTCTAGGTGATTTTACACATCATGCAACATAAAGTGTAAACGTAGCAAACACCAACGAGCAAGAGACCACACCTGGCAACCTTAAGAGGAAATAAAAATGTCTACAAAAAAGTGACAGAAAAAATGTTTCGTGCATTTTTCACTGCAAATTATTATTTTTTTAGCAAGTAATAAACCGTCTCTATTAGAATGTTTTTAAACAAGTGTAAGATTATTAAGCCTATTTTTCAAAAGTTTTACTCATTTTAAGCTTGAAATCATCTTATTGTATTGGCAGATAATTTAGTTTATTTCAATTGTCTATTTCTAGAAAGATTTTTAAGCTCAAAAGTAGTCTAGAAAATATGTCTAGAAATAGGTTTAATGGTCTAATAATTGTGATGTAATATTCTCATAATGAGAAATGATTTTATTCAAGATATCTTTACAGTATGGTGCCATTTACTTATAGATGAAAATCACAAAACGCTAAATGTCTTAAACATTCATTTATTATTTAAAAAAAAATAGAGAATGAGAAATAGATCATCCCAGACTCCCTGTGGAAATCTACTTTTTTAAGTCTTTGACATTCAGTGTAAAGTAATTTTATCTTTATTGATCAAGTCATGGTTAGAAGTCTGCAAAGAGAAGACAGAAAAGTCCACTAGAATGTAGAATCAAGCAAAGATTTAAGGTGAGAAGATGACTCTACAGGAGGAATCATGGATGTTTGGCAAGTGTGAGATCCACAGCTACAGGCAGCCCTCCAGATTACCCATAATGCTGCACTCAGCATGCATCTTGACTTATCAGAGACGGCCGTGTTGTGGTGCTCATTAAAACGCGCTTTTTAGCTTGAGCTTGTGTGGGTCTTTTTAACAAGCAAGGCTCTGTAAGCTGCAGACAGACAGAATGTGTGTGACTAAAGAAAGAATTTGCAAAAGAGAGAAGAAAGATTCTCATTTAGCTCCAGCGTCTCAGACATGATTACTTGTTTTAATGTGCTTTGAGGTGTTTTAAAATACTTCTCTCTCATGTAGGGCTTAAACTCCTACACGGTGGAGGCATTGTTGATCTCTTCATTATTTATTGCGCAGCTAAAACAATGCTGCCATTCAACACAGCAAAACTTGTCAAATGTTCTACCGTGTACTGAATCCGAAAGCTCCTACATGAGTGCACTGCACAGGGTGTAAAATAATGGGGTTTACACCCAGCACCGCGCTATATATACTCTACAGGGAGCTATTTGAGATTCAGTAATCTCGTCTTGTAACATGCATGAGTGAAAATGGCTGCCGCCTTCCGTGGACAGGATGCTGATTATTTGGCTCTGAGCAGCTCCGAGTGTTAAAGCACAGTTCAGCTGCGACATATGTGCATAATGAGTAACGGAGCTGAGATTAAACGTAATAGCAGCGTGTTTCCCACTCCTGCTCCTGAAGTCCCTACGGATTTGTGTTCTAACTCCTCTGAACTCAACTCACCTGCTTCACTCACAAGTCCATCACATGAATAAAATCAGCTGCTTGTGGTATTAGATAGGAGGCTCAAATGTAATACAGCTCAACAATGACTCTATTAGGTGTTGAGAAATGCATAATGTCATGAGGTTTTATTTATGGCATAAAAATGATATGAAGCAGATTATTACACATACTTACAGACAGAAAGATAACTGGACTTGTGGTTTATAATTTTGTAATGCTGCACTGTGCTCATGCCATGTTTCCTTTATATAATGAGCATGTTTAACGTAATATGAAAGCTTTGGTTCAGACCAAAATAACCTTCAAATCTGGACAGTGTGTGTTAGTGTATCTACTTTTGCCAGGTTGTGTTCAAAACTGGCATAACGTCAATGGTATATTGCAAACTTCAACTGTGTTCTTTATTTAAAGAACATTATAGTAGTATACAGGAATTATCATTTGATATCCTGTCCAGTTACGTGACCACAAGCCAAGAGTTTAAGAGTTTAGGACAAAAATAAGGCAATACATGAGAAACTTTGTATCAGTCATACTCCATAAATGAAGAGAATTGCAATATAAACACAGTTTTAGCGCAACCAGCATAATGTCATGTCAAAACTGGAATCGCTGTCTGATTACAACTACCAAGAAGCATCATGGCCTGCAAACATGGCCGCCAGAGACTACGATTCCCAACACACCTCCTCATACTAGAGCATTCAGCAATGCTACCGGTACATAACATTAGCTTAAAAAAGTCTAACAGAAAAAAGTTAGCCTTTGTTAGTGCAGAACGTTAGCTAAAAGAACCTAACGCTCTTGAGAGGTAGCTAGCTAGTCAGTAACAGACAAGATGGTGGACAAAGAAGTAATGCCCCCTTCACATGCTCATGATTTTGAGTTGAGGGGACCTTCTTGTGTAACTTCAAAGTCGGCAACTCCTATTTACCATAATTCTGAGAGCTTGTGAAGGCAGCATAATTTTCCCTGTTTTGACTGAAACTAGCAAAGTGACGAATTATAAGAAGTTATTAACCTCAAATGCTTGCAGTACATTGCGTTCCCTGAACACTACAACCTTTAATCCAATGTTAAAATGATTTATATTTGTGACAAGAAGACAAAAAACCTTTTTCAGTGATATTCAAGATATCCGTCAAGCTCCAGTGTTTACCACAGAAGTGAGAGGAAGTCACACAGTGCACGCACAGAGGTTTGAGAGTAACAAGGCGTTCAATAAACACTATTATAGCTAAGAAAACATTAGCAAATGTTCCCTAACTGAAAATGTGTGCTAAACTCTGCCCTGGACTTCATCACACACACAAATCCACTCAACGCTTGGTTAGCGATTCTGGTCATGTCTACTTCAGTCTGTTTGTTGATCGCTGACCCTCACTGGTTATAACGTTTATGACCTTGCCTTGCGTTTTGGATTTGGAGACCAGCTCTAAAATAAAGCATTTTAACATCTCTGCTGCCTGACACATAAATAACTATTTTTTTCTTTTTGTATCATGTGTTAAAATGTCATGGGCAATTAAGAACTAATATATTCATCAAACATTGCCAGAGATATTTTATTTATAGAACCAGTAATGAATTCATATATAAAAGTGCACATAGAATAAAACCTGAAGTTTATTGAACACAAAGCTGAATGATATTGGAGTGGACTGGTGCTCTACTTTCTGTCATTTAGCTAGCAGCATGGGAGCTGCAGGCAGATCAAACCCCCTGTAGAGTTCAAAAATATTTCTTCAACAGGAAGCATTTATAGTCAATTTAGTTACAGGTTGTCTGACTGTGACTAAAGATACCGCTTTTAGAATGTATTTACTGGCATACCTAGATCAGTGTTTTCTAAGTTACCAGCTCTTTCCACACACTACCTGCTGTACTGCTAGAAAACGAGGCTAGTCATGCCAGCTAATCGCTGTGTCCTCCTCAGACGACAGAAAACATAGCACTATAGTTCTTTCCTGACTAAATATCACCTATACGTTTACATGGGTATGTCTTTTCACCCATTATAAATTTGTTGATAACTGATAGAACCACATCATAAAAACTAGAAGGCTAACAAGCTATTTAGCCTTTGCTAATAGCTGATTTGTTCGCATAGGCATTAAAATTATTCAAATTAATTTCCCAGTGTTTGTGCAGCTTCTTTAAAGAATCATTCAAGCATTTTCTCTGACTTGATAGTCCTTATTTAACACAGATGAAGATGTATTCATCACATGACTTTGGCAGAAACACTGCTCGCTAGTTAGCTAAAGTTATGCTAAAGGTCAGTTTTTAATTTTCATCATCGTACTTCAACATTCAATCCTATTGCAAAAGTGTTTTCGAAGTCCAAGGCTGTCAATTTGAGCATTTGTTGTAATATCTGTATTTAAATTAATCATGGCTTTGGATCCAGACTTTTGGGACGCCTTGTATGCTTCACATCCAGTGCTAGGATCAGCTAACTGCTAACATACATCTAGCAAACTTATCTAGTACTACAGATTCATAGTACATTATGAAACTATGAAATGCTTTTGTTTTGCATTATATCCATCCATCCATCCATTATCTATACCGCTTTATCCATTTGGGTCGTGGGGAAGCTGGAGCCAATCCCAGCATCTTGGGGTGAGAGGCGGGGTACACCCTGGGCAGGTCGCCAGTC
>JAQQZR010000002.1:4873553-4885852 GCA_030068235.1 Notoglanidium macrostoma | reverse complement strand
AAAGGCACCCTGGGTGACCCGGGGATCGAACCCAGGACCTTCTTGCTGTGAGGCGACAGTGCTAATCACTGCACCACCATGCCACCATGCCACCCCCAGCATTTTATAGTGCTTTATTCTAACCAAATTTAAAATCTTGAAAACTTAAGAAATCAGAATTTTAGAACTTTCAAGTACAAGCCAAAATAAAAACATATTGCAGTTTTCCATCTTTTTTTTTTATTATTAAAACGATCATGACCTTGAGAGTATGGCATTAGAGGAAAATAATCAACAGTTGGGTGTTATGATGTGGGCCAAAGTTTAATTATCCAACAATCGCACATCCCGTAGTGTTTTATTCCTCTTATACCACAGTTTGCCATAGCTAAGTATTTTTGAATTAATTAACTAATGACATGTCATATTTTGCTATTATTATAGTTACATTTATTATTCTGGAACTTCCACAGAACAAGTTCCTATTATCACTTATATTACAGCAGCTGGAAATACTTGTTCCCTCAGCAGCCTCCATTTTAATTTCTTTTTAAGGTAATAAAATGAAACAAATCAGCTCGTCATCTTACTAAGAAACCACAAAGCTGTACATTTGAGCGATTCTGAAAACTTAAAGTTGCAGCTTCACCTCTGTCTGTTTCTGGAGACACAGAAGACGTAATCATATGAGGGATTGCATGTTTTTTTAATCCATTTATGTGGAATGTCCACCATATTCCCTGTGTCTTGTCACTATAGAAACATATTATGCTTGCTCAAGCACGTTAATATAAACCTGTAATTCTTCATACAGCCAGAAAAAACTGTCAATGCTGCCATTATAAAGTATTAATCAACACCTGCTGACCAAAGATCTTTGAGAATTTGACAACATCGTAGTGAGTACTGCACTTAGCACAGCTTCACTGAATACTGATGTCTGTGCTGAAACTGAAAAGAAACCGGAGAGCATTAAGACCGGACTGGATTCAAATGCTTTCCCTTTAATACACCTATTTCAACTTAATGGAGGATATGTTAATGAACTGTGTTTAAAAAAACACTAAATATGTGCAGCACATAGGGACATAAAGTGCAGAACTGGGAAACAGTGCAGGAGCACATCACTGTCATATGGAGATATGGAGTTTAACAGCATGAGAGGACTTTCTGTTAAGCAACTACCATAATCTCAGTTTTGTCACTTTTTAAATTAATTATTCATCTATTCTATCACAGTGTTGGCTTTATGAAGTACAAATCTGCTGTGAAGTGGAGCTACTTGAATATTTAATGTATAATTGCACTTAATTACAGTCTTCTATTAAAGGCTGCACTGAAAGGAGACATTAAAATCATAATGTGCAACATCAAACCATTATTGTGTTTCTTGAGGGGATCTAAACACATGAAAGAACACATGAAACGCCAGGATTAGTACAAGTAATAGTGAAGGTTTTATTTCATTATAAGTTTTTGCAGCTGATATATTGTATGAAGGTGATGCAATAAGTTAGTTCATTGCTAGGAGCTTTTTTTTCTAGTTTGACTGTATAATTTAATAAGTATCTGCCAGCAGCCAGTTTAATGTAGTAATCATAATACACTGCAAAAACAAACAGTCTCTGTGACTTCTATGTAAAATACCTACATATGATCTTCTCCAGAATGAAATCCATTTCCATTTCAACCCAATTTTTATTTCAGGGATTGTCACAAAGCAGCTTTACAGAAATCCAGATCTCAGAATGATCTAGATCCATAAAGAGCAAGCCAGAGGCAACACTGGCGAGAAACACTGCCTGGGACGACAGGAGGAAGAAACCTGGAGAGGAACCAGTCACTGGGTTGATCACTTTTTTTTTTTAGTTTGTTGAAAATTATTACTACAAAAAAAAAAAAGATAAGTAAAAAGTATTTTGCTTTTTTCAATAAAAAAAATGCTTCAAATGAGCAGATTAATCTTCCATTAGAAAAAAATGTCTTGAAATAGGTTTAATAATATTTCTTTAATGAATATCATTATGAGATATAATGAGAAACCTGCCTAACTCCATATATAAATATATATATACACAAGTCAGCCAAAATAATGTATACACACTTCCAGAACACTTCGACACATAAATGTCTGGAAGCTAATAGCCACCACTTTGAGCACCTCTTGTAATTGTAGAGGCCAAAGGTAACTTGTATTAACTCATGATGTCTGAATAAATTTAGTATTAAAATATTTATATAAATGTTTCTTTTCCTGAAGTGTGTATACATTATTTGTTGACTCAGTATATATATCTATATATATATATAGATATATATATAGATATATAGATATAAATAGTGTTTGTGTGTGTGTTTCTGTGTGTGTGTGTGTGTGTGTGTGTGTGTGTGTGCGTGTGCGTGCATGCGTGCGTGCGTGTGTGCGTGCGTGCGTGCGCGTGTGTGTGTGTGCACTTTGGGTTTAATTTTTTTGCAATTTCTTTTTCAGACATAATTTTTTTCCCCTCAAAATTAACACCAAATGGACACATTAGAGAAAAGCTAGTCTTTCCAGACTAGAAAAGGTTAAAGCATCTTCCAAGTTCGAAAATAGCTTTATGTTTGCCCGCTCCACACATTTTCATTGTGGAGTGGAGCCACACAGTAGCACTCAAGAGATCACTGGGTCAATTACCTAATCTTAATAACCGTAATTGCCAGGCTTGGAAAGCAGCTGAGCTATTAATTCTAGTGTTGCCCGCTTGAGAATCAAGGCTCGCTGCCAAAGACAAGGCATACTTAAAACACCCTCACATCTGAGCCTTAACACATATTTACTCTCTCTCTCTTATGAACAGATAGATATTGTTCTTCATAAATACCATGAACCACCCCCCCCCCTTCTTTTTCCCATGACCAGGATGATTAACAGGATTTTTTTCCCCTTCTCCCTTACAGTCCTCTTTCATTCTTTTTGAACCAGGAAAGATCAATTGACCCTAGAGCAGCACAATCGATCCACACACCATCGCCCCCAGCTTCTAATGAAGCCATCTGTGAGGGGAATCCTGCCCTTACACAATTACCCAGCAGCCCTTTCTCCATGGGCAACCCATATCAGACTGCCGACACCCTGAGAAGCAGTGTGTAAGTGAGTCCCGGACATTAAGCTCTTACACAATTCCACAATCTGGACGCTGGTTTGGAGGTGGAATGCCAGCAGCGGGGGTGACCTGCGATCAATACGACAGAACGGAAAATAAGCAGGAGCGAAATGTCAGCTGCTGTTCGGTTATTGAGATCCATTTCTCAGTGAGGTGACAAATGAGAACCCATTCTTCCAAGCCATGAGGACTC
This sequence comes from Notoglanidium macrostoma, assembly GCA_030068235.1. Classification (NCBI taxonomy): domain Eukaryota; kingdom Metazoa; phylum Chordata; class Actinopteri; order Siluriformes; family Auchenoglanididae; genus Notoglanidium; species Notoglanidium macrostoma. The sequence continues at coordinate 4,882,537 of JAQQZR010000002.1, read as the reverse complement.
AAAACTGGGTCTGTTCAATGTGCCGTATGCATAAACAGACACCCCATTAGGGAATATGCTTGCTGATGGTTACAACACATTTCTTACTCTATGATGGAACAGCTTTAAGTGATTCTCTACTATGTTTTTTGCAGTGGAGATTCCTGTAGGAACAACAGTGAATGGCCTGGTTTATTAGGTGCCAATCTAGTAACTGATAAACTGGCAAATGTCACGTTTCATGAATAATGTTTAAAAGTGTTTGTACCACAGCGCTGTTGAGTTCTTGATTCTGGTTGGTCAGAAGCAGAACAGCAAGGCAAATGATAGATATCGTTTCTACGGTAGCTGCTATAAATCACAATGACAAAATCTATATCTAATAATAAACAATTTTTTTTCTTTAAAAATGCTGTAAAAAAAAACAAACAAACAAAGAATTGCTGATATGGGGAAATTTTCTGCAAGGAGATGGTTAATTAATTTTTATGGAAGGAGTCTCCAGTGTCTGTGCTTTGTAGCAGTCAGAAGTAAATCATTTCCTTAAAGTTTTTTGCCACAAGAAAGGATTTAGGGCTGCATTAAATAGAAAGTGAGGGGATGTCTATTTATACAGACACTTATACCGGCTATATATAAATGCATAACAGGAACTAACTTGTTCTGCAGAGCATTAAATGTAACTGTAAATGTATAAAAAGCTTGCATGAAACATGCTGTTCTTCAATATATAACAACTGTAATCCTTGGCAATTTGCTGGGGTACAAGAGTAATAGAACACTTTGGGATAAGCAGGAAACACATCAGATTCAACCTGTTTAAGCAGTTGTTCTTGCTTATTAATATACAATGAGGTATGGCTTCTGCTTGGTTGAAATGAAAACTGCACCAACACCGGCCCTTTCCAGCTAAGATTGTACACACCTGCTGTAGAACAATAACCCCCATTCCCAGTAAAGCCACTTCACGTCGAGCGCTTGATTCAGATTCAGGCTCCGAAATAACACTTCCTGTCTGTGAAGTTCTTATGTAGCCTACTGAGTCATGGCAAAAACTTTGGGTACCCCTGTAGAGGAGGTTAGTATTACCATATAACCCCCCTCCCAATCTCACAGCAAGCCCCTTTATTGAAGCTGTCAGTATATAATGTTGCTCTTTAGCCTTTAAATATACGTAAAGAGTGTGTTCTCCGACCCAGGCATTTGTCATCTTAATGACAGTAATTTGCTCCCCTGCTACCCAGCGCTGCTGCAGGCTGAAGCTGCTCTCTGCGCACACAATGCTGAATTTCCCACCGCCTCAAGTGGGCATCTGCCACTCTGAACCCGTGTCACACTACATCCTGTCACCGTGTAAAATCCTGTGACATGCAGCGACCAGCATCTCTTTTGCCCTGATGTTTATGAGTTTGAAGACACTGTGACCCATCACTTTAGGTTTAACGTATCCTTTTCTGGATCTGACACTGATGCCATCGTCAAATTCCAGGGGACAGCAAGAGACAGCATTGACACTTTGGGCAGGCTGTAGGAGGATACTAAGGGAAGCCTTGCATGGGAGACCAGCACTTGAATTGAACCAACCGTTTCCATAGATACAGCCAAGGAGCAAGGGGGGGGCGGTGGCACTAAAATAAGAAATGGCCGCAGGTAATCAGCTGCAGCAACAGTGGTGACATGTCGGAGGTGACAGCCGGCCGACGTGAGGGCCGGAGCAGCCCTGTGCTCATGTCGAGCCCTGTGCAAACAGCCAAAAGATTATATTTGCCGAGATTAAAATCGGACTTCTGTTGACGCCCGACAGGTTAGTTTTATGTCAGTCTCTCTGAAAGGGGCTGCATTAGGCTTATAATGGTCCTTGGAGGAGGATGGAGGAAAGATAGGCTGCTGTGACATCAGATCTGATGATCTCTGATGATATAAAGTCGCATGAAAACTATTTCTGCGTGCTGAGAGAGCGAGAGAGAGAGAGAGAGAGTAAGAGATAGAGAGAGAGAAAAGGAGAAAGAAAGCGAGACTGTGGGGTGGCTGAGAGATTGAGCAGAGAAAGTGGTTGCTATGGCAAACAAAAGTTTCATAATGAGAGGCAGAGCTGGAATGAGAGAGAGAGAGAGAGATACTTTATATAATACAGATTGATAGAAGAGCAGGCAGAACAATTACAACACTCCGTCATGTTTAAGAAGCTCCAGTCAGTTCTGGATTCACCTGCGTTCTGAGAGATTTCTTAGTACAGAGTAGATTTGGCATGAATCTCTGACCTAAATCACATTCACAAACAGCGCGTTGCTTCAATAGATGAGCTCCTTCTCTGTTTTCTCTCTCTGTGATTAAGCCTGAAGCTGCTAAAGCACCATTTATGTAGACTTAACCTCGAATTACAAAAGAGAGTGCAATTGCAGCTTCCTTTATTTATAAAACCCCCGAATTTCAGCCGTGTTTGCAAGTGCGTGTGTGTAGACAAGGATATTTGATCATGTTTGAATGCCGAGGTGTAGGTGGATGCCCGAGGCACAATCTTTCTCTCTCGGTGACTCAGAAGCTCTTCTCTAAATTCCTTCCTTGATCCCAGAGCAATTCTTAAGCACATATTATACATCCTTACACCCCGGCTCATGTTATCACTACCCACCCTGTTTCCTGCCACTGTTGGCACCATGGGTAAGCCTTCAACGTGGGCAGAGCCATACTTAAACCAAAGAGTCAACAGATTACAGCCCTGAATTGGCAACTGGATCTATGCACTGTTTTCGCAGACAACATAGAGAGCTCAAAATTAGTACTCTTTTAAGCAGCACTCGTTATTTATATATAGATAGAGAGAGAGAGAAAGAGAGATACAGGTGGTGCACGGAGTGTCCATTAGGGACCGGGATATGAAACATGGCCGTAGAACCCTAACCTGATTTATTAAAAAAGTTAGCTGCGGACTTTTTCTTCCTCTCCGGAATTGACGTGAATGTATCTACCTGGTGCTTTTGCAAGAGGTGAGGTCAGTTCATAAGCGACGGAGGGTTTTCTTCAGGTCTCTCCGAGGACACCACGCACTCTCATATTAATAAAGTCAGTGGGCAGGCGGAGAAGAAAGAGAGGCGCTCTCCTGCCATTTACAACTAATATGATTTCCCCCGCACAGCAGCCAGCGCATGGCACTGAGATTAAAGCGTGCATCTCTCCACAGCAAACACTTACACCTGCCCATTCAGCTGCTACCTTCTACCTTCACCTTGCCTAAGAAAACAAACTTTATTTATCCAGGAAGAATCTCAGCTCCTGAGCTATTTTCTGCACCGCCTTTCAACGCCGGGTCATCTGAAGAAAGGGGGAAGGTGGCAAGGAAGGATGGAGTTGGAAGATAGAAATGAGAGAAAATATAAATGGTCACAAGTATACGAGTTTCGATGAATATAGTGATTTGGGTAAAGTGAAGAAGATGAAGGTAATGAAGAGTATGAGCTCTTAACCAGGCAGAGGAGTGGAGAAATAGCCCTTACACCCCCTCAACTGAGATGTAGGATTGCTGTAATAGGAGAGTTTGCTGCCTTCCGCTCCACACACACATGCCAACACACCTACATACGTACACACACACGCACTTGTCTTACTATCTTTGTGAGGACTTCCTACTGATATAGATATTAGTGCAGTTTATTAATGTTACGTGACATAACCCAACATCAGTAATAATAATATGATAATTAATAATAATGAATAATATTAATAATAATAATTTGATAAATAAATAAACAATCAGCTTTCATGTGGGAGCCAGCCAAATGTCTGTTAATCCTATCCCTATGAGGACATTTTGTCCCCACCAAGATATAAAAACATGCTCACACAGACTCAAGCTGAACTTGGCACAGCTCCATTATAAACTGAGTGATTTTGGCTGACATGTTGAGGATCAATACTTTCTATTTCTCGTTTCATTCCCTACACACACTTTTTCCACTGTTCTATTCCCTCTCATATTGCTAATGCAGACATATTGCTTCATGTATACGTCGAAGCACTGAGTCATATTGCTTGGGTTCAAAAGATTTATAGTTAAAGGCTCATAATGTCCTGCAATATAAAAGCTCAGCTTTGCAACAAATTCTCCCTGCCTTTACACACTCTTTAGGCTATTTGCAGATTTATATGCTTTCACTCATGCCAAAGTTTATGATCCCAGACTGCACGAGCCAACCCATATTCCACAAACAACCCCGGACTTCTCACAATTCACACCGTATTCGGACTACAGTTTGAGCTCAAACTGCCACGCTGAGAAAATAACATGTCTCAAGAGAGAGAAATAGAGATGGGGGAGAGACGGCATCTCCGAGTCCACACTTCACCGTGACTTGGGGAGCCTCAGGAGCTCCGTGAGGCAGCTTAGTGGCCAGGTGATTCATGTGGTAATCTCTCCCCGCATATCAGGGTTATTGACTGCGAGAGAAAAGCTTTCAGACGTAATGGAGATTCATTTTTCCGATGGCATCAAGAGGAGCCGTCTACTCATATTCGTACCAAGCTCTCCGTCCTGAGAGATGAGATTTCAGAGCATGAGGGAATAAGGGGGAAAGGAGAGGTATGGAAAAGTAAAACGAGCATTGATCTGAGAGAGAGCGGGAGAAAGAGAGAGAGAGAGAGAGAGAGAGAGAAAGGGGAACTACTGTAGGTTACATTTACAGTCTTAACCTTGCTGTAGTTCACCTAGTCAATGATAAACATATAACACTGTGTAGGAACATGTTATATCTTATTGCAAATCTACTTAATGCATCGGTGAATAGATCCGTAGCCGAGCATCCAGGACACACAGACTTCCTGTCCGGATATTAGTTTTATATTCACAGTTGCCCATTGGACATGTAGGTTTAACAGCTAGAAAAGATACAAACTTTTACACCAAGTTTTCTTTTGGTGTGTGTGGTAAAACTTGTGGGGTTGCTTGATTTCTTTTCTTTTTGTTTTTCAAAATTAATATTCTGAATATTGCTCCAACTATGTATAGGTGTGCTAATTTTTTTTTGAGTTGCATTTGAATTAAGAGTATAAGTGACACACTGCACAAGTATACGAGTTCAGCAATAAAAATGGACAAATTTCCCCATCCAGCAATGAAAAGTTCAGACTCTGAAGGCAAATAAACAAACACAAAAATTTGCCAAAAGATTTATTGAACATGGATATGCAGTCATAAATCTGGAATTAAAAAATGCAAGCTAAGGGTTGCAGAAAATTGATAATGTCTATTTTGGTTTGCTTAAAAAGTTTGGCAATCCCACATGAAGATGTCCACGTCTCATGTGCGACGCAAGAGCACAATGCCACAACGTTGGCCAACAACTTGCTGACTTTGCCAAGAGCACAAACATGATTTGCTACATTAGAAACCTTTTTTACTACAGAATAATTATCATGTACTCATTTGATTCCTTATATTAATGGACATAACTTGCTACCTACCAGTTTTTAGACTAGCCAAACTAGTTTCTGCGTGAATAAAAACATAAGACCGGCCTTGTGGGCTAGCTAATGAATCAATGAATATGTCCACCACTTTAAATGTGCATAATTTTAAAGTACCAATACTAGAAAGTCACGAAATGTTATGTGCCAATGGTTTGTTTAAAAGGATGAAGCCTGCTTAAAATCTCATACCAAAAAAATAAATAAATAAAACAATTTCCAAATCAGAAAACAACGGACTAAGATCTAAGAATGAAAATAGGACTTAAGATCAAAGAGTTGGCATCAAATTAACCATAACCATAGAATATAAGTCTGGTTAACCATAAGTCTGGTTAGTGTTAACAACATCAACTATTATACAAAGTGTGCCAAATTAGATTTGGACATTTTCATAGTCCTTATTTTCAGGCCTTTATATTGTGTAGTAAAGATATTTCCATGATATATTTAACACTGAGAAAAGCACAGGGATGTTTGGATTACAATCAGAAGTCATATTTATTTTGTGGCCCTGTGCTCACAGTCAGATTTGCACAAACTTGTTCATTAGGTGATTAGCAAGCTGACTAGAAGCTAGCCACTGAATACTATGTCAAAGTGCAATAATTCTCTTTATATACCTCTTCTTTGTGACTCTGTGTCATCGCCTCAAACAAACACTGTGTTTTTTTTAAGCTTAACTGGTGACAGTGACTTTTATGTGATTTTTTTTTCTGTCTTGAACTTTAACATTAGGGACAAACCCATAGTCTCTGTGGTGGTTTGGGAAAACCCTTCACATGGTGCAATGTTGTCATTTTCTTATTTCTTAACTACGACGCAACACATATACTGAACTATGAAGTAACCAAAAAAGTGTAAAAAAAAAAAAAAGCATTCACCTGGAATGCTTTTCAGTGAACAGGTGCGCCTTGTTAAAAACTTATTAGTGGAATTTCTTGCCTTCTTAATGCATTTGAGACATACAGTAACTAGTAAATGGTAAGTGATAAAAAATACAGTATTTTTTATAACAGCCCTATTGAACAACTGTAGTAATCTATATTATGTCAACAACCGCTCAACTAAGTAAAGAGAAACAACAGTCCATCATTACTTTAAGACATGAATTAGAAGGTGTGCCAAAAGTATATATATATATATATATATATATATAGTTCTATGGGCTTGAAGATTCTGTTCTGAGTGTGGCGAAGGAACATGGTAGACATTTTGACAGTTGGAAGCTGATTACAAAATGACTGAACAATTCTTGTAGCCATTTCGCAAACAAAAATTCTAAACAAAACATTTCCACATGAAATATATTTTTGGTTTGGTATGTTATAAGCTGGCAAACCCTATTTTTGCCAAACCTTGGTAGTGTTTCATCCAATGATGTTTCCTAGGCCACCAGACCTATTACCTATATACTATAACTATTTGATTGTAAAGCCTTGTGTGTGCTGTCACAGCAGTTCTGAGCGTTATCATGTTGTCCCTTGGTCTCCAAACCATGTTATGAACTTTCTAGTTGTGCTAGTTGTTGGTCTGAAAAAAGGCAGACCTACTACAATATATAACCACTTTGTTGCCCATGGTACAAGCAATGTAAATGCACCCTCAAAGGTTCACTAAGGGTTCTGGGGTGCAATTTTGTACCTTAAATAAGGTTCCTCTACGATTATGTACGTTTAACTAAAACACACAGGCATCAGCCCTGTGACAAGCTCTTGTACCCTAAACGTACAGTTTACTGTAACACCTGAAGTTCTTTTCCCTGAGAGCATAATTACATTAAAATGTATTCATTCTAGAGTTTTTTATTCACAAATAAAAATTATTCAATAATAACAGTAAGCAGTTGAAGAGATAAGGGCTCAAACCCTACAGTGGCTCCTCTATTTTTCGTGTTGCCTGCCTTTTATGATAATTACAAAATCGATCTGCCTTTGCTGACCATGTCTGCACATGCATGAATCTGTATTTTAGATGCCAAAACCTTTTGGAAAAAGACTATGGAGCTACAGGACCTTCCAATACCTCTCACTCTACTGAGTTACATTATCACTGCTCCATTAAAGAAGTACTATTTAGAGCCCTCCACTGCCTGCGAGGTGAATTGCAATTGCAATGAAAACAGATAATCCTCCCCTATAACCCAGCTGACCCCACAGCTTCTTGTAAAATGACTACAGTGAGGTCCAAAAGTCTGAGACTACACTGAGAATCTGGGATTTTTCTATTTTTAACTGGAAATAAACTTAAGAAAATAAAACAAAAGAAAAAGGAAATGTGCAACATCTTAATTATTCAGATGTATTCGAGATGTGGTTTTCTTGTGGTTAACTCCTTTGTACAAAACATCAGATTTGCCATGAGTCTCATCCTTTTCACTGAAGCATGTGTTCAGAGGACGTGCTGATAGATTTGATCTAACACGGACCATCAGGTTTTACAAGAACTTGTGGAGTCTGTCAGCTCGAGGGCACTAAAGCAAAAAGGGGACATACCAAACACTAAGAAAGTCTGAAATTCATGTAAATATTTCTAAGATTCTACTCAAGTTGTTGCTAATAATATCATTTGTAATGAAAACCTTTGTGTTATATTGAAAAAGAAAGCCAAACAGTTGTTTGTTCACTAGTGCACTCTGAATTTAGGACTTCTTGTGAATTTCACGGAAATGGCCAGAACTGCACTGCTGGAGTGAACTGGAAAGATTTCTGGGATGATGTGGTGATCATGGTGGACCTCCCGCAGCTGCTCTGATCTGCAATGGCATCACAAATGATGTTCTACTGGTTTAAATCTCAGACATGTTTAACTACCTTGCTGACACAAAGGTTATGTGGTACCTCTTACTTATCATTCATCTTACTTGTTCACTTTACCATGGTCAGGGTTGTAGTAAATCTAAAGCCCATCCCGGGAATACTAGGTGCGTGGCTGGAATATGTCCTGGATGGGATGTTAGCCCATCACAGGACACCAGACACAGAGGTAGACTTACATAGCCCTAGGAGCAATTCCATGAAGCCATTCCACTACTGTAATTTTTGGTAAGGTGGGAGGAAACTGGGGAACCGAGAGGAAGCCATGCAGATGCATGGAGATCTACACAGATATGGCACTCATGTTATACATATGTGTCAGATGAATACATTGAAAACAATTTATTCCATTTTAAAATATGGGAAAGAATTAGATATAATATTACCTAACATTTGGAAGAGGGGCTCGCATTGATATACACTACCAGTCAAAAGTTTAGACGCACCTACTCTTTTTCATAGGTTTTTCTTTAATATTTTTGCTTTCTACATTGTAAAACATTACTGAATACATCAAAACTATGAAGCAATACATATGGCATATAGTGAATTATGTAGTAAACAAAAAAGTGTAAAAAAAAAAAAAAAAATGTTTCATATTTTAGATTCTTCAAAGTAGCCAACATTTACTGTGATAATACAATTGGAATTGTCTTAACCAGTTTCATGAAGTCGTCACCTGGAATGCTTTTCAGTGAACACATGTGCCTTGTTAATATGGATTACTAT
>JAQQZR010000002.1:4840809-4857812 GCA_030068235.1 Notoglanidium macrostoma | reverse complement strand
GACTACACAGTGTAAAGGAGCGAGTGTGTCTATGTTTGTGTGTGTGTGTGTGTGTGTGTGTGTGTGTGTGTGTGTGTTACCGTGACAAAGAAAAACAGTATGAAGGTATGAAGTTGCAAAGAAGTAAACATCTCTGTCCCTTCCCTCCACAGTTCAATCCAATGAGCTTCCCTAGTTTTGGTACTGAATGCACATGCTGATACACACATCTCACACTGTCATGATCTTTCTGAACATTTGCTGCTTTTTTTCCTGAACAACTCGTCACATGTAATACCACAGAAATGCTAAATAAAATTGTTACATACTGTAAAGGTTATACTACAGTACAGCCCTGTTGAATTCTCCGATCAGATTGATCAGCAGCTTTGGTAGTAGTTCCGGATGTAACTCTAATACGGGTTTATTTATGCACTCGTTCTAATACTTTACAGTTTCTATGGTAACAACTAACACGGGGACTTGTGTGATAGAGCAGATTCTCCAATATGAAGGGAAAGTGTTGATATGGTGTTTTCAATAAGGAAATGTTTATATAATTAGCATTTTTTGGAAGGAGTCTCCAGTGTCAGTGCTTTGCAACAGAAAGTTTTCCAAAGTGGGCTAGTCTTTTCTGTCTTACTAACATAAACTTTATTTTTATTAACTAAAGAAGAGAAAAAAAGAGGCTGGTAAGGAAACAACTGTTAGATCTTCTATTGATGTAAGCGATAACAAGAACGAACTTGTCTCAGGGGCATTTCACAACATTAACTGCAACTATAAACGGATAAAAAGTGTGATGTGTCATTAGTTAATTAATAGTCTATTGTAATAGTTGGCGAATAGCCATGCTATAAGAGAAATGCATTTCAGTGCAGGATGGTTTTTGTGTTAATTAACTTGGTAACAGGTGGTTGTTGATTATTTTCCTGTAACCCAAGTATTACTTATTATATCCTACAATATCTACATTTTTGCCTTGTGAACTCATGGTCAGTGAGATATTTTGGTGATATTATATGGAAGTGACAAAGAGATGCTTTGTTTTGTTCTTATTTTAATATTTGCACTTAGCAAACTTGTTACTGGTATTTCTATTCTCTATTTATTTGTACTGAAGTATCTCTTCAAACACCTCCCCACCCTCTCTCTCTCTCTGAATGTATATAGAGACAACACAATGGCTAGTTTTGCATTTCATTGATGCTCATTTTATTTCAGCCTAAAATAATTTTTATTTTAATTTGTATTATTTTAATTTATTTCAGATTATCAGTAATGATATTCATTTGATTAAATGACCAGTATCTGAAGTTTGCAGAAATCTATGCCCTTATTCTTAAAATATACTTATAATGAACAGGGGTATGTTTTTTTCATAGCCCTGTGTTATTTTAATTACTTTTATTCAGAAAAATGAATGCCTCATCAGCAGTCAGACTGTATTTTAACCCTCACATGTCCACAAGTACCACCTGAAAGATTCAAGGTGTTGGTGGTAATAATAGTAATGAAGTGGTATTAATCAAAATGATTTTTGATACCTGGTGAGTTGAAGGTTACTTAATGGCATGAATGACAAAGTTTTTACATCTCAGTGCACCTTCTTAGTGCTTCTACAGTTTGTTCCTGATCTAACAAGGGCCCCTGGTGGTCACTCGCAGCATGACGTATCGAGATAAACACCTCTTCAAACACAGATCTGAGATCAGGAGTTTAACATTTCCGACACATTCTCTCTGGAGATATGAAGTTTACAGAGTGTTACAGTCAGAAGCATGAAGGAACTTGCACTGTGCATTTGTGCATATTAGTTCCCTAGAGCTGAACAGTCAATGTGAAAGAAAACAGAACACTTTTTTCCCTGTAACAATGACGCGTGTATGACGGAGTAAAACTGGATTTTCAGGCTTTTCTTGAGCACTGAGACAGAACTGAATGATAACAGTTTGGGGTGTGGTGCCATTATGGAAAAGTCACATTTTACAAAAGTCTGAGACCATACTGCAAATCAGGGATTTTTTTTCACTTTAAAATTGGAAATAAACTGAAAGCTTTAGAATTATGAAAAAAATTAAACAGAGAGAAGGAAATGTCCAATATCAGGAATATTCAAGATTGAATAATCTATTGAATATTCTAGGCACAAAAACACAGTCTTCCATAGAAGTGGTGTTTAGACGACAGTCCTATAGATAGATTTGAAAGATCTGACTCATAATAGATATTCAGGTTTCCCACAAGTTTGTTGAGTCCACACTGTCATTAAATTGACTTTTGGAGCTCATTGTACATGTGATCATATGTTTTTCTCCTGATTAAGTGAGCAATACTGTTATCATTTGTACCGACCGCATGTGTATGGTGAAATCATTCTGTCTTCAGTGATTTATACTAACATTATGTCAACAGAGATAACCTGACAACATCTGGTTTCTAGGTTTGATTTCTGGTGGTGTTTAAACCCACTTGTTTTAATACGTTGTTGTTGCTGTATGTACATAAAAAGACTTCTTGAGAATAACAAACACTTGTACAGAGAGCTGCGGAGGAAAGATGGTAAAGTATCTGATGTTGCACCAGGGGCACGGTGATGAACACTATAATAAGCATGATGCGGCTTGTGACTCACCTCTAGAAAAAAGAACGAGAAAGCTGAGGAGACCTACACACACACACACACACACACACAAAGGCTGTCTTCACTGAAATGGCCTGGCCCGTGTTGTGTAACAGGGTCCGTCCCCTGACGTCAGCCAGAGAGCTCTGCAGTCTCTGAGGGAAAAAAGAGAGAGAGAGAGGAAGAGAGAGAGAGAGAGAGAGAGAGAGAGAGTGGAGTGTGGAGGTGGAGCTGATGCAAGTCTTAGGCAAACCCTGGGATTCCCCAATCATCAGTGTTATTTGGGGTTCAGAAACTGAGCCATAAGCATGCGCGCACACACACACACACACGCACACACACCTCTTCACTGCATACTGGGACTGCAGCCTTAATGAGATTCAGCCTCTGCAGAGCCTTATGCAACCAACCTGGACCACACACACACACACACACACACACACACACGTTTGTTTTCATGTCTTTGTGGGGACCTCCCATTAATTTCTATTAGCATAACCCTAACCCTTACTATGATAACCCTAACTCTTACCCAGCCCTAAAATTAACCATAAGATATAAGAATACAAGAATTTTGTCTATTTTATTTTTTTGATCGTAGTCATCGATTTCTGTAAAATTGAGTTTTCCCTTGTGGGGACCGGAACAATCCCACAGGTTTTTATCACTTTGTGGGGTTATTTGGTCCCCACAATGTAATAAAAACTTGGTCCACACACACACACAACCACATAAACATACACCCTCTGATGTGCACCTGACACTGACATAGACTCACCCCTACACCCAACACACACATACGAACGGCAATCAATTAAAACATAACATCACAAACATTTTTTCCATCCCAAAATATGAATTCGCATTGTTTATAATGCAAATGAAGAGCTTGAGGAAAACCGGCTCATGAGGAGCCTGATTACTGAATTGAGCTGATCAAAGCAACAAAAGCAGAGGGAAAATAAATGTTAACGCCTATTAGGCTTGCTTTTCTGAACATCAAAACTGCTTTAAAGTTAATTATCGCCCATGCCTGTCTATATGACAGATAGATAAAGAAGTATAGATCAGATTTCAGCACACATTAATGAATGATATTACTGCAGATATGATCAACTTCAAACTGATTAGCAGAATAGACTGCAGTGATTTTCCATTAATAATGTTGTACGCTGTAATATGCTAGTTCTTCATTAGGGATTATATTACTACTATAGAACATGTTGATAAAACTCATCCATTTAAAACCATATAAAACACACGAAGATATATGAAACGCTCTGAAGCATTTAATATTAAGCAAGCAAGAGCAAACATGCACGTCAATATTGATTAATTTGATTCAACATCATTATCAGCGCTGATATAATGAGTGTTTCGTTGTTTGTTTGTCCATTAGACTGTTTTAATTGCACCAGATAATGAAGGAACTCATTAAAGAGATATAATATGCACACTACAGAATTAGTTCAGCATTAGTCATCACTCATAAACTGGAATATCTCCACGCACAGACGCAGTAGGTTGGTGAAGAGCAGCACTCAGTGGTACACCAGAGCATTGCACTGCAGGAATCAAGACTGGAAACGCACACACAAACTCATTCTCGAAGCGTCAGCACTGTAACATTTATTATATACATCACAGAATATGGTTTCATTGTTGTATTTCTGGAGAAAACAGGCACACCTAGACATCATAGCATTTAGTTTGAATTTCAATAGAGCACTTTATCCTGGACAAAGTACACACACCTAGGCTAAACACAGTATTTGTTGGCATTGCCTTTTAATCATTTGAACTTGAATCAAATGCTTGGAGTAGTCTTCCACAGGCTTCTCACAACACTTTGCTGGAGTTTTTCCTCCTGACAGAACTAGTGTAAAGCTATCAGAATTACGGGACCTCCATGCTGACACACTTTTTCAGTCCACTCCACAAACTTTCTATGGGATGCTGTCTTTCATTCATTTTGTTACATCCTTGGAGGTATATTTAGGATCATTGTCCTAATGACCCAGTTGTGACTAAGATCTAACTTTCGGGCTAATATCTTGGTGTTGCTTCAAAATTTCTAGATAATTCTCATTCCCCATGATGCCATCCATTTTCTGACGTGCAAGCAAAATATCCTCACAACATGATGCTACCACCCACATGCTTCATAGTTACGATTGTGTTCTTTACACTTATAATTAAGATCAAAGAACTCAGTTTTTGTTTCATATGACTCAAGAACACTTCTCCAAAAGGCTCCAACTTCAGCCTGGCTTTCTTATGCTGGTCTTGGAGCAGGGGCTTCCTTCTTGCACTTCCATGGTGAAGTAGGACTCTCTGATGGATGGTCCTCCCTGGAAGTTCACTTGTGCTTCTTTCCTAAACACAAGGTTTTTATATTTGTATACAATTGTCTGGTCTATGGTATATTGTAAGGTCATGGTACCTTCAACTGGTTGAAGATTGCACCTAAGGGGGACCTGGACATGTGGGGGCCCCCATTTTTTTTTTGTGTTACATGGCTTTTCCCATCGTATCAAAGGCAATAAGGTCCTGCATCTAAAGGTAGGACCTTCAGTAGAGTCACAGATGCACTCCCAATTAATTCCTAATTATGATCATGAGACAACGGATCAATTTCTGGAACCTTTCAGACTGTATCCAGATTGTTAGCTTGCTGTATGTAAAATTTTGAGCCTGGTTTGAGCAAATTTGGAGACTAGGCATACAAATTTGTGTTTAGATCAGAACTCTGGGGCATTCCAAATTCAGAGTACAATGGATTGTAGCATAAATCCCATCACTATCAGCAGATAGCTGAACAGCATTGTGGGTAATGTAGGAAACTGTTAGGTGAAAATAGATTGACTTCTTTGATGACAATTTTAAACTAAAAAATCTGACTCAAAAATTGATTACAAATAAATCTTGGCTTTCACTAAGGTCACATGTTAATTAAAGATTAATATGCAATTCATCAGGGTGGATTTGTTTCTTTAAGTACATGATAATATAAGTGAAACCATTCAATTATCTACTTACAAGTTCTCCCAGTTCTTTTTGTTAACAAAATCAAAAGCAGTTAAGAAAGAAGCCATTTGTGCTTTAAACATCTTTTTATTTCAGTACAGAGCAGCAATTCTTCCACATCACCATTTCCACCTCATTCTTATTATAGTGGCGTATTGACGATCGGCACAAACAATATATTAGTGATGAATATTGTCTCACTATTTAAAGTCCTATACACAAGAATACTGATGGCAAACATGTTGCAGGAAATATTCCCTAAAGAAAGAAAGCAATATCTGAATGCGAAATTAACTGGTATTATGATACTGTGAATACTATTTTCAAAGTTTTCTCTCTCAGAATCCAAAAGATAAAATTTATAACGAGGGGTGAAACAGTGACAGAATGCAAAAGAAGTGTATTGTTTCTTCAACATAGAGTTTCTCTGAACCACATGGGGAATTAGCTGATGAAAAAGAAAATCCAGAGAAGCCATGAATTACATTATGGCGATTTCTCAAAATAACCGCCAACAAAAGAAATGAGAAGGGATGCAAATTAAAAACAGTCAGTCAAAATTTACAATACACACAAGGTCCTTTTTACACGTCTCCTATTATAAAATAATCAGAGATATAAGAAGAAATAAGAACACCATGAAAAAGAGTAAGGCAAGCAAGCTCATTCTGTACAGATTATTCTAATATTTACATTTATATTTTTTATTAGTGGCCAGATGACGCCCTAAATATTAACTGCCCTCAGGTGCATATAATAATATCCATTAGAGCAACGCCTTTAACTGCAAACTAAGTTCCAGTGCAGATTTAAGTATGAAAGTATGTCAAGTATTCAATATGTACAATAAAATTTGGCTATTGATTAGAGAGATAGAATTTTTTTTTATTCCTGCAGACCACATTAGGTGGATGAAAGTTGACATTAATTCTAAATTTAGCTTGTTTGGATTGAACCCAAATGATTCAGGTTACAAATCAAATCAGCTAATTAGAGGCAATAAATTATTAAAAATTAGAACTTAACGAGCCACCTGGTTTTCTGTTTTATTTCCGTGCAACTCTGGCGCCTGCTGTTGGTTCTCTGTAGAAAGTGCACGGCCCTGGTTACTGACTCGAGACCTAATCCATCCTGACATCACAGCTGGAGGCTGATACAACACAACTGATCTGAAATCAGTATCTACACCATCTGCTAAGAGGCAAAACAGCTCCTCATCTACATTTAGGCATCAGCGCTCAAGCCGACTTGACAGAATCCTGCCTGTGGCGAATGTAGATGCCAATTACAACAGAGGCAATGAAACTCACTGTCGAGGGTGGAATTGCACAAAAATATCAGCAGACTGACAGTTTCTTTCTTTAGTTTCAGTTGACAGTTTCTTTAGTCCTAAGAAGTACAGTAAAAAGATAACTTTAGGAATATATAGGACTATTAGGGAGAAAAATAAAGAATTCCTCCTTGGTTGATCATCATATTCTAAATTCAGCAATGCTGTTTCCATTAATTCAATCACAAAAAAAACCCACATAAAAACAAACAAACAAAAAAAAACCTCATCACACCTAACACAAACATGGCATGCTGTAAACTGTCCTATATCAGATTAAACATTTCCACAGAACTCAATTCTGCACAGAACTGAGTTGCAAACTCTCAAGCTCACATTTCCAGTAAAAGAAATAAAACAATTAAAATGCCATATTTTAATAAGTAAATACATGCTTTTGCCAGCAACTCAGACGTGACACATTGTGCCATGACACACACGACCATGTGCAGCAGGAGTGAACGAAATGATCTGTCCACACGATACCAAGGTCAGGATAAACCACGCCAGTAGCTGATTGGATGGTGAAATATAAACTTTTTAAATCACTCATTACTGTAAATGTTTTTATACGCATCATATGAGTGTCTGTAGATGCTTGTCTGTGTGCCTCAATGTGTCTCATTCCATGTGTCCATCTCTGTCAGTGTCTGTCTCATTCTGTCTGTCTCGTTCTGTGTATGTCTGTCAGTGAGTCTGTTTCATCCCATGTGCCTGTCTCTGTCAGTCTCATTCTGTGTCTGTCTCATTCTATGTGTCCGTCTCTGTCTGTCAGTGAGTCTGTCTCATTCTATGTGTCCATCTCTGTCAGTCTCATTCCGTGTCTGTCTCATTCTATGTGTCCATTTCTGTCAGTCTCATTCCGTGTCTGTCTCATTCTATGTGTCCATCTCTGTCTGTCAGTGAGTCTGTCTCATTCTGTGTGTCCGTCTCGGTCAGTGAGTCTGGTTCATTCTGTGTCTGTCTCTGTCCATCTGTGTATCACTGCCTTTGTGCCTTTGTCTGTCCGCCAGTTTGTCTCTGTTCTTTTTGTGTCTCTGTCTATCTCCCCCTATGTTTCTCTATGTATTTGTGTACTCTATCTCTGTGTATCTCCATCCCTGTCCCTCCATCTGTGTCTGTGTGTCTACCTTACTTTAGACTTTTAATGTTTTACATGGTCATACTGCTGTTTTGCTGGTGTTGCATTTGCGTTCCAAATTTAACCTCAGCAAATCTGAAGACAGACATATTATGGGACATGGAAGACCTCAAGTATTGTCATTACGGACACATCGAATCGATCAGTAGCAACGCACAGAGCATCGGTGGTCTGAATCTGGGGATCAATACTGGATCAGATGTAATGTTATTTCTGATCAGAGCTGTAAATACATTTTAGGACATGGACAACTCTGCAATAGAAGCTTACATCAGAAGATACATCAGGATTGAGGATCATCATGATGAGCACAGGATAAGATATCACGTAATACTGATATGGTATCGTGTCAAAAACAAAAAAAAACATGGGATTGGGACATCCTCTACGGTGACATTGTTGTCATATTTCCTGTCTCCAGTCTGCATGTCTATTATAAGCCTTCTTATTCTAATGAGAATATAAAGCCAATGAGGTGTATTGTGTTAGCCGTAACGAACTGTGTGGTTCAATGAGAAGGCAGACATGAAGTGAAGCTTGACTGTTTCCAGCAACAGTTCCAATAAAGCCCTCATTAACAGCAAGAGCTTTTGGAGAAACAGAACCCCTCCCTAAGCGTGAACCTTTTAGAGCCGATGGTGATTAATGTTCTGTGGTATGGAGTGAAGACAGAGCTATGCTTGCAGCCCTGAAATCCACCGCTTACTTTCAATCGACTCATTATGTTTGCATGCGAGTCCCCGAAAGCTAAGCCAATAGACTGAGTCCATCCTTCCATCACTCTCACTATTGTTTTTTTTTTCTGCCTGCAAGTCCCACGCGGTATGTCCTACATGCTTAAAAAAGGAACAGAGCAACAGTGACAGGAAGACACAATGTCCTAAAACATAGGAGAGCTGTGAGGAAGTGGATGCAGTGTATAAGGATACTTAGAGGGATGTCACTAAGAGTTAGGCCTACAGGGGGCATTAGGAGTAGTGAGAAATCAGCACACACACTCGCGCGCACACACACACATCACAGCAGTTTAGCCATTACAGAAGCTGAAAAACTATCCATCGTAAGCAACGATGACCTTGCAGAGAGACAGCGTGTGTGTGTGTGCGTATGTGTGTGCGCGCACGCGCGTGTGTGTGTGTGTGTGTGTGTGTGTGTGTGTGTGGCCTTGGCTGCAATCTCAAGGTGGCGTTTCGGCGTTATTGCTGGTTGGGGTGGTGCTCTTCTTCTTTGGCTGCTTCCTCACCGTCTTAACTGTCTAGAGGATAAACATTATGAGAGGAAAGGAAAAAAGGAGACGTCATGAAAGTGTGAATGGAAAACACACACTTTTAATCTTAAGTGTGCAAGTTTAATTCAGCATGTTTCAGCGAAGTAAAAAAAGGAGAGAGGGAGAGAGAGAGAGAGAGAGAGAGAGAGAGAGACACACACAGAGACAGAGAGAGAGGGAGGGAGGGAGAGAGGGAGGGAGGGAGAGAAAGAGGGAGGCATATTATAACTAAAAGCACAGTGCTGGTTGGCAGCTCTCCACACAGCAATGACTCCACAGTCTCAACTACAAAAGCCAAAAACCAGCCACAGTTTTCCCACCATTGTGTGTGTGTGTGTGTGTGTGTGTGTGTGAGAGACGGTTTGTCTCCACGCGTATGAGTCTGTTTGTCTATGTGCATGTTCACTGGTACCTCTGTCTTAGTAGTAGTTGGTTTCTTCGCTGCTCTCATGCTCGGCGTTCGCTTGGGCACTTTGTCAGCGGCGTCCTCATCCGAGTGCTCTATCCTGCTATCTGATTGGTCGCCTTCAGACCGGGAACTGAGCTGTGATTCGCTGTCTGGTGGCATGGATGTGGCCCGCACTGAGGAGAACACATACACACTCACTCAAATACTGGCATTTTCATCTCAATTCTAAGGGTGTCTAAAACTCAACATTAGTTTAACAAATTTAATTAAATTACTCCACTTCTTTTTCCTTAATCTCTCATGAATACACAATGAATAATTAAACCAGCTGTGGTGACCTAATACTAGACACAGAACACAAAATATGATATTTATACATATTATTTCAAGCATTAGTATAACGGTCCAAATATTCCAAAATTATGGCTAAAGAAGGTTAAGGATGATATGTGACCCTTTTTTTGCATGCATAAGATATGACATTTTGGGTAAAATTTCTAGACAGATGAATGAGACACAGGACTCTAATTTACCAAATGATTATTATCATATAGCGTACTAAAGTGCACAAGTTTCTGTCTGAAGTTTAGACAGTTCTTTTTGTCTTTCTCCACAGTAGTCAGACATTCAGCTCACCATCCAACAGTTTCACAAAACAGTCATTGAAATAGGTCACATTAACTACTCATGAATACGGCCTTGTCGCCGTGTGCTGCAGGCTGAACAGAATCGTCATTGATCTCATTACCGTAAGTAGAACCTCAAATCTTTAAGTCTTAAAAGTGCCCGATTTGGTTGAAAGGCAAATATCACAGTTTAATCTGGCTCATAAACCTCTGAAATGAGCCTGACTTCAACAGCACAATCCTTTTTTTCTCTCAGCGCAGCAAGAGCACATGACCGGCCCAACCTTTTGTCTGCCTCTCTTTTTCTCTCTCTCTCTAATCACATGCTGGTCACATCAGCAGCAGTGTAAAGACGATGAGTTCGGACAATGGCTGCCTTGCTGAGCTCCGCTCGGTGAATCAGCAGGTCTTACTCATGCTGTAAAACATCCTCGCTCCACTCCGAGCAGGTTTAGTAAACACTAACGCCTAAATTCAGACTAACTCTAAAGCAAATTCTAAAGCAAAAGAAGACTCGAGAACCAGTATGCAAATCTTTGTGGGGATTGTGTTGTGTCAGTATGAAAGACCTGTTAAGAATAATCCAAATCAGCCGATCATGTGGCAGCAATGAAATACATTAAATCACACAGATAAAGGTCAAGAGCTTCAGTTAACGTTCCCATCAAACATGAGGAGATTATGGGGGAAATGTGATCTCTGTGACTTAGACTGTGGCATGGTCATTGGTGCCAGAAGGGCTGGTTTGAGTATTTCAGAAACTGCTGATTTCTCTAAATCTAGAGGAAAGGAAAAAAAAAGGAGAGAGAGAGGAAAAAAAAAAAAAAAAAAAAAAAAAAAATCCAATGAGCGGCAGTTCTGCAGTCGCAAATGCCTTGTTGACGACAGAGGTCAAAGGGGAATAGACTAGGAATAGGTTATAGGTAACTAGAATAGGTTATTTGAGTTACTGTAACCGTCCTGTCAGCTCAAAAACTTCACTCTTTACAACCGTGGAGAGCAACTTAAAACGGGGTTATTTACAGACTTGGGTGTGCGTGTTTCAGTTAGAACAAAAACAAATCAACAACAAAACTAAATGTTCCCAAACGGCGCAGCAGAAAAGTGTTTGCTTCTTCAGGATTCAAACTCGCAATCCCTCATCCATGTGATTTAAAAAATTTAACAAGATAAAAAAGGTAAGTGTGTGTGTGCGCGTGTGCGCGTACCTGTACGTGTTTTAGCACGGGGCAGTGTAGCAGCAGTGTGCGTGTCATCATCCAGCAGGTCCTCCACATTCTGAATGAGCGTCAGATCCTGCAGACTGAAACTGCGCAGCTTCTCCGACAACACACCCTGACCCTGCACAACACATGCTGTTACACAACACCACACAACCTGCACACACACACTTACACAATGGTCAGTTTTACTTTGGCAGGTACTTCAGTGTGTCAGGACTCTTACATGACTATAAACACACCCAGACATTAACTTTGTAAAACATAAACCCCACCCACTCACTCCATTCCACTCCACACACACCCCCACACTCTCAGACACTATGCTGTGCTCTTCTTCACCTTGGTGGCTGCAGTGACTGCTGCTGTGGCTGCGATATTCAGCCCCCTCTTTCCAAAGCGCATCATCGTCTCATAGCTACGGTCCTTTGCCTGGGCAATATACTCATCAATCTCCTACAACACACACAATGTTATGAGCAACCTGTACATGCATGGCCAACAGATCAGATAAGGTGTGAGGAGTGAGACCTTTTCTTTGTTGGAGAGCGTGGGGTGCACAAACTTGCGGTATAAGACGCTGGAGCCCTTTGTGTATGGTGAGAGCAGCCAGATGACAAAAGCAATCTTCAGCTCGAAATAAAAAGGAAACCTGACGAAAAGTCACACACGTACTTCATAGACTTGTATAGCATACAAAGAAGTACTCCACATAGTACAATATTAATCATCTGTGAGATATTTTAGCAGACTAACGTAAGCAGATGTGCGTGAAGGCCACTCACCAGGACAGAACCATATCCGTGATCGTCTCTGCTGTGGTAAAGAGCGCAAACACTATCCAGTACATCATCCATTTGACCTGATGGAAACACACCAATACGCATCCGTATCACACAAGGCAGAGTCAAATCACAAAACCTTATCACCTATGGCAACACGTGATATGCAGTAAAGGTTAGACATATACACCAGGGACAGCAGGGACACACAGGGACAATATGAGGGTGCTCATATTGTGTAATTACTCCTTTGAATTGAACCTGTTGTGTTTTCCCTCTTGGTCTGTAAACACAGCAATCATACTCGCATGAGGACTACAACAACCTTTACTAGAGCATCTGAGCGAAGTGGTCTCGGTCCAATTCCAAACAAACTATAGCACGGTTCAATTCAAGTGAGAAAGAGGTTCAATTCTGAATCAAACTGGCTGCACAAAATGCAATTTTTATAGACGTGAGCAACTAAACTGACTCATGAGGCAAACACCGAACCAAAAGGACAGAGCTGGAGAGCTACAGAAATACCATTCTGAAATATCCTTATGAAGTATGAAAGAAGGGGTTTTTAAGCCCTACACACCCTTCAGCTTTGTTTTACTTTTTGCTTTGCAAAGATAAGAGTGTCAAATTTGCTCTGTTGGTTGCAACAATCACAAAATGTGCTTTTTTGTGTTCGACAAGTCACAGAAATGCCAGACGAGCACATCTAGGGACTGGATCATGATCCAACAAATGGAAATTTTGATAATATTATCGCAAGCCGTAAACCAGCGATATAATCCAAAAATACAAAATTCTTACCAGATGTACATCGTGCACCCCTATTATGAACCCCCCAGTTTTCTCCTACACTTGACATGCTTGTGATGTCACAGGGCAGGCTGAACGTGCTTGCAAGAAAGCATGTGAACAGAGAGATGTCATGATTGGCTAGTGTCACATTAATCAACAGAGGGATAATGGTAGGGAAGGATGACATGAGAACACAGCTAATTATCCTCTCTCTTTCTCTTAATCTCTAACTTGTACTCGTTATCGGCTGATAATAGGGTGAAACTTTAGACAGCTGTGCCACTTGGAATCCACCAAAAGACCTCTTTGAATGGTGGAACAGTGACCAGGCCACAAAGAAACATCATTGCCTGGGTTGCCAAAAGGTTTCCATGGTAACCCAAGAGAGGAAACCTTAACATGAAGTATCAAACCCTAACCAGTGACCCTTTTCCTGTCAAAAGTTTTAAATAATCCCTTTTCTTTTTCAAACCTCATTCTCAAATCTGATTGGTCAGATGATGTTGGTTAATTTTCTATAGAAATCACAGGTTTATGTTAATGTGTTTGTTCTAATACATTCTTTAACAAAGACAAAAATCTAACTGAAGTTTATTTGATATGGCGAAGCTTTCTGTAAGGAGATGCTGATTTGCGGAAGGAGTCTCCAGTTTCACTGGAACAAACTACAGTCTGGTACTTAAATCCATTTGGTATCATATCAGTGAGCAGAAAATGATTATGTTACAGATCATTAGATTTGTAGAAAACAAACAGTTTATGTAAACAACAGTTTACGGTAAACAAACAGAAGGTCAGACGCTGGAATACTCACATACTCCTTAACGTTTTTCGTCTTCACTGCCTTATAGGAGGAGTAGGCTGGGTAGAGGGTCCCAAAGGCCAGGCTGATGGAGAGAGAGAAACATTTCATCATTAGGAAGGACAGATACACTGGGGGTTCCAGGAAACTCATTCCAGCTCAATTTACAATCACAGAGATTAATTATAGGCCTTACATTTCAGCAAAAAGCATCGTGAATAAGATAGGGTAACCTGAAGCACAACATCTATTGCAGAACAGATGTCTAAGTCAGAATTAGTAAATATGCCTGGAAACAAATCTGAAGCTCCCAGCTCTCCCAGTGGAGACATCATGGCATCCTTTCCAGTCAGTCCCAGTAATGGAGGCATGTTCTCTGTGCCAGTCAGTCAGGTCCAGTACTTGGACAGTGACACAATTTTTATATTTTTACCTCTGTTCACAACCACAATGGATGTGAATTACTTTTCAGCCTGTGAAAATAAAGGGACTGTGTAAAAAAAAAATGGCTGTATTTCCTAAACGCAATATTTTGTTAAATGACTAAGTGAAAGTTTACACTTCAAGCACATCTTGACTGCTTCATTTCAAATCCACTGCAGTGGTGTCCAGAGGCAAAATGATGAAAACCGTCACTGTCCAAATACAATAGACTATATAAAGTCATGTTAAGGAATATATCATTAATAGAGCGAGAGTCAGAAGTGGAAGAATAGGGGATCTACACTGGAAGCAGACGCATAGTCTGTAAACCACACATTCAGACACGTGATCTCTTGCACACACACACTTCCTGGATCCTATTTTGTGCTGATGGGACAGGATCCGAAGCCCCATGCAGGGACAAAGGTCACTGAAGTGACACAGACCTCACCTACTCACTGCAAACAAACTGCACGTCAGCTGTGCATGTGTGTATACACGGATTGTGTATGTGTGTAGGCTGGCATGAGTGTTTCCCAGTGAATCAAGAAAGAGTGGGTCAGATCCACTGCAGTGAGATTGCGCGAGGCTGAACACATGCGCTCTGTCCTATTTACACTAATCACACTCCCATGATGCTTTGCTGCTCCTCCTCCAAGACTACAGCACCTCCATTCGAAAGATATTGATCTAAGCACAGGCAACGAAGGCCGTATCTCCTTTCAGTGTTACTCTATAACCATCAGCATAGAAAGATCAAATCTGTGGAACTACATTCAAAATTAATGGCACCCATTTATGTCTTTTGTACTCCACTAATTGAAGCTTTCTCAGTATGACTGTGGACCCAATAAATTTTAGGATGACATGATGGCTGAAAACTTTAAGCCCTGTGACCTACAAGCTAAGCTAAAGTAACTATATTTAGTAATAAAACAGTTAGGATTGTTCACATATTTGATACTTCGGATACTGTTATAAATGAGTCACAGAGAATTTGAGGACGTAAATTGAGACCTGTGATAAAAGTGAGCTTGATAGCAAATTTATGTGTATGTGGTTAGATATGCAGTTTTAAACTGCATATATTTATAGATGCAGAATGACAGTAAATATATGTTAAAATATTCCTAGGTCATTCTTAGTAGCTTTCTTGTGCATTTTAAGTGATTATTTATTCATCTTCTGTAAGTGCTTTATCCTAATCAGGTTTGCGGTGGATCCAGAGTCTAACCCTGGAACACTGACTCAGAAATGGACATACGAGCATCCATCCCATGACAACATACATATTGGCATGTTTTTGGGAGGTTGGAGGAAATTGCAGAACCCAGAGGAAACCCACACAGGCATAAAGAGAACATGCAGAACTCCACAGACTGAGGAATTAACTCAAACTGTGAGACATTGACACGCACTGCTGTACCAGCGTGCTACCTGTTTTACGTGCTTATTGATTATTTTTAATGTTTTATTTTTAACGATATTCTCATGGTACTTCAGGAAACGACTGAATTCCACTGGGAGGTTTCAAATCACTGTGTCACTGTGGCTGCAACCAGGCAGTTTTTCGGGTCCTGTACTCAAGAAAGTGACACTTTAACCACGGAACAAGGTCCAGATCATTTCACAGATTCAGTCTGAGAAGAAAACTACATGACTCATTCTCAGACGCATTACTGCAAGCACCTGACTCCGGTTAATCCGTTTAACCACTTAGAGCCAAAAGACAATGTGAGAAGTGAAATGAAGGGAAGTGAAGAGAAGCGAGAGCACAAAATGTGCCAGTCATTAGGACCAGATTAGAAACTTTCATTACAGAGTAGAGCCCTGTGATGACCCGGAGTCCCATCCTGTTTGTATTCCCACCTCGCACCCAGCATTCCCGGGATAAACTCCAGATCCACCGTGACCCTGACCAGGATAAAGGGTTTACTGATAATGAATGAATGAATGATCACAATGAAAAAGAGAGAGAGATCAAGTGGCAGTGGCGACCTTGCAAATGATTTAAATGATCATTCAAGCTGATGTTTAATCCATATTTGAATACATTTGGCCTTGCATTTCATACTTCCAGTTAAGCTCATTTAATAATTATTTTTAATTTTTATGGAAGATAGCAAAGTCTAATAGATAATTAAAACAATTAAGTCTGATATTACATTAAATCTGCATTTTTTTATTTTTATTTAAAAAAATAATACAAATAAAAATAAAAAATAAAAAATAAAAATATATAGGCTTAACAGGCTCAAACCTATTAAATAAATTTAAATATTAAAAAAAAAAAATTTTTTGCTAATGATAATGTCAAGTTCAAATATTTAGTTTATATTTAGTATTTTTTTTTATTACATTCGTTATTTAATATTTTATTCTTACAAAAAGATAGCTAATTAAATTCGTCCATTTACTCGATGACAAGCAAAACAGTTGTTCGTTAGCATTCTAGCTAACCGTTCATCTATGTTTATGTACAAATGATATTTTAAAAACATTTATTATTTAGCTTTGTGTGTGTGTGTGTGTGTGTGTGTGTGTGTGTGTGTGTGTGTGTGTGTGTGTGTGTGTGTGTGTGT
>JAQQZR010000002.1:4783091-4831207 GCA_030068235.1 Notoglanidium macrostoma | reverse complement strand
TGGCAGTACTGGGATTTGAACTGACGACCTTCCGATCACTAGTCCAATCTCTTAACCACTGAGCTACCGCTGCCCCATCATTAGCGTAGATGGGCCTATTTCCCTGCACAGCTAGTGCTTAACTAAATTACCCTAATGGTCATTCACTTATGGGAGCCTTATTAAGTCTGGGACAGGCTTAATCTGAGGCATGAGATCAACATTAAATTCTATCATGAATAAAATCATAAAAATTTCTTTAGACAGAGAAGTTAATGGTAACTGCTAGTAGGAACTTATTATGCACTAGTGCTTCTTCAATGAATGCTATAATCCTGCTAAAACAAAAAGTAAGCAGAGAGCTCCAAAGTCCCATACAATATATTTAAAAGAAAAAAAAAAACACCACAATAAATTGATAAGGGCAGAAGAAATGAGAAAAAGAGGAGACAGCATTTATCCATCAAACAGCATGAACCATCCAAGGCTGTATTAATGTTTTCCTAACACTTTGACTTAACACCATGACCGAGAAAATGACAAAATGATAAAAGAAGAAAGAGCTGGAAGAGTATGGCATCATTCACTCAGTAGAAATGACCAGAGACAGCTGTGTGTTGCATTAAACACAACATTTCTGAGGCAGTGCAGATCTGACCTACTTTGCTCGGTCACATGATAATGAAAGGGAGGCAAGAGTGTGTCCTTGACCTGAATTTTTTTTTTTTGCATAACCATTAAACTACAGCTGGGAGGTGTCTCCACCACCTCACTAATCACTGTTGTCCTTGAACACATCCTCATTGGCGTTCTACCTGTGTCTACCAGGTCCCCGTGTAAAAAAAAAAAAAAAAAAGTTATAATAAATTAAGACCCAGCTATTCTGTCCAATATGAAGGACCCAAATATCGTCCTTCGTGTTGTGTAACATGGCACTTGACATATCACCTGCTACCAAGTTCTTATACTCTTAAAATCTCTTCAAGGCAGTTTTAACAGGACTATGTTTTATCTAGGACACACTGCATCTCTTGTGGCACAGGATGGTTAGAAAAGATGCACATACACCAGTCCCTCCATGAAGTAGCACAAGACACCATGTGATATTTGGACCAATCACAGAACAGCACACACACACTCAGACCCAGACCCACCACGATATGCACTCAAGTTGTTGCTTCTTTTCTGCTCAAAGACATAACAAAAAGCTGTGCAAATCATTGATCTGTGCTGAGATTAATATATATATCAAGAATGTTGTTTTAGGAATACTAGCTATGGACACTGGCTCTGATTTTTAATCAGCATTTTCCTACACAGAATAGAGCATTTAGCGAGAACGAGAGCGAAAGAAAGGGAGAGCGCGAGAGAGAGGAAAAGAAGGAATGACAGAAAAGTTAGTCTGAAGTATCATGCCTATGAGGGAAACAAATGTTTAAAAAAAAAAAAAAAATGCACAGACCTTTGTGTCCAGCGGGGTCTGCTTCTGTGAATGAGAAATGGTGCCACAATCAAAAGAAGCAAGACCCTGAGCACCTGAGCTAAGAGCCACCTGGAGGTGACTACCAGGATGCTCTTGATCTTCTACACGTCAATTGCAACTTAAAAATGTTTAATAGCTAACTGATCTGTTGTTAGAAGCTAAACTATCTGACTTCTGCTGCTATTGAGGAATATATCAAGAGGGACTGACTGAGTAACACTCCAACAGCTATCCAGGATCCATAATGATTGAACTAAATGAAGGTTTGTACAAGAATTGAAAACAGAGAGACCAGGGCCCTGTCCTTCGTACGTCGCTCAGGAAATCCAAGATGCATGACGTATGCCAGATTTGCTAATCGTAACAAATTGGGCTGGTTTGTTTTTTGAACGCACCTGAGAATTTGATGAGTATAACAGGAATGAGTTGTTTGAGATAACTGTGTGCTCCTGCTTTGTGTTGAGAGGACAGATACCACGATCAGCAAGTCAGTGATCGGCTAATGTACTGGAAGCCTGGAGTGTATGAGGTACAAATTAAAGCCGATTACAGACTCATTTCCTGGGTCTCAATTCGCTGAAAATAGGTTGGTGGCCCCTCCCCTTCCGCTAGATAGCCAAGACGGTAGCCATTGAGGGTGAGAAGTGTCCAGCGTTTCACACTCAACTTTTTGACCGTTATGAGTACACCATCTGGGTTCTCATATCACATGCTGCCATACTTGTCAGTGTGAACGCATCTATGCACTCAAAATAGCAAGTGTAAGACAGGAATTATATGAGTATCAAGTAACAAGTCCAAAAACAGTGTTAGAAATTGGTCAAATCCAGAATCATGTCAAATCAACACGTAAACCACGTACGAAGGTTAGGGCCCAGGACTGTAGAGTAAATAGTTTATAATGATACGACTTTGCACAACTTAACAGAGGAGGGACAACACAAGACTAAAGCTGGGTTGAAGCAAAATTAAATAATAAAAAAAAAATTTTTTTTTTTAAATTTTTACTTTAAAAAGACATGGTGAAATAAATTCAATGCAGTTGTGCAAACAGAACATGGGGTTGTTGCAGGAATAAAAATGTGACACTGTGGTGTACTCTGGTGTTGAGAACACTGACTGGAACTCAAGGACACACTTTATTGACCACTAGAACTTCACTTTAGGACACAGAGTAAAATAGCTACAAAAAATAATAAATGGCGCTATAAAAGTCAAGTTAAAATACTGCAAAAAGCAATAACAACCACCACACACGCGCGCACACACACACAGACAGTGAGTGCTTACCCTTTTCATGATCATTGTTTCCCTCGGGTATTCCCACGTACACCATCACGTTAACAGCATCGGACACATCCAGATGCAGGTTGGTGGTGCCGACCTTCCGGTCCTCAGTTGATATCAGACCTGAAAGTGAAAATATACAAGGAATGATTAGAAAATACAAGAAATTCTAATAACTAATCTGAACCAAAAAAAAAACTGATCATAATACAACACACTTAAGGATAGAAAGGATTACCAATTTTCTGTTTTAATACTGAGCACACAATAAAAAACAAAAAAACAAACAATCTTTAGACAAAAAAACCACACCTACAACAAACAAGCCAGAGATGCCATTTGACTTACCATATGCATTGTACATCTTGGGGCCCAGATCCGGCCGCACAAAGAAGTTAGGAAGACGGGATGCCAGGTTTAGTCGTCCATCTCTCTTTGTATACTCGGGCAAAGGAAGGTTTTCCATAAGGTCATCAAACCTGAAGGCAGAAGACAATGTTTCAATGTGTTAAAAAATAAAGAAAATCCTGCTAGCATGAATCTCGACGACGTCACACACAGCTTACCGCGTAGGCATCATGTCTCGGAAATCTTCTCCAGGAGGCCAGTCTTTGAGTTTCAGTACCATCGTTTGGCCGTCGGCACCTCGCAACCGCTCTGCAGAATCCATACAAACGTAGCTCAAAAATCAACACAAAGCCTTTCTACAATGCTGAAGAAAATACAAATGGAAGCTCGCCACCAAAATGCCAGAATCATTACAAAACTAAGCAGACTACGATTCAATAATTGAGAGTTTAAGCTAATAGTATATAGGAAGGTTAGCACTTACTGGAGATGACCTGGAAGCCGTCCCAGAAGTCTCGGACCTTGACGTCAGAGATAGTTGCGCAGTTCCTGCAGTTGACCAGGTCTACATCCTGATCTCCAAACTCCTGACTGAAAGCATCCGGCATCCACAGACAAGACTTGAGCTTCTTGTGGATGCCCGACACCAGCACCGGCTAAACAAAGAGACACAAGACTAATCGGAATTCTTGTGTAATAATCCCGTTCACAAGTACTGAACCGCTCCCCAAGTATCACACTGCCTCCACAAATGCTGAACCCCCTCGTCAAGTGGTGGAGTACTGAATCCCTGCACCAGCAGTGAACAACCTGTAGCTGGAACACCTGATCAAGTACTGGACTCCATCTTTAGGTGCTGAACCCCATCCTCAGGTGCTGAACCTCCTCCTAAACTAATGAACCCCATGCTCAAGGGCTGAACCCCTTTCTAAAGTACTGAATCCTTGCTGTGGTACTGAACCCATCCTTAAGATCTCAATCCTGTCCTCAAGAACAGAACCCCTTGCTCTAGTACCAAAACCCTGCTGTCCTCATGTTCTAAATCCACTCCTCAAGTGCTGAAGTGCCAATACAGTTCTGAACCCTCTGTAGCTGAAACACCACCTTGAACTACTGGACCCCACGTCAGGTATTGAACCCTATATCATCAGGTAATGAGACCCTCCTCAACACCCTCCACCTTATCTAAGAATGATGGTGGCCATGGCTTTCAGAGGCTGCATACCTGGCCCTGTTTCCAGCACTCGCGGAAGATCTTCCAGTTGTTGCTGTTGCCAGGGTCCTGCA
The DNA here is from genome assembly GCA_030068235.1 of Notoglanidium macrostoma. Lineage (NCBI taxonomy): Eukaryota > Metazoa > Chordata > Actinopteri > Siluriformes > Auchenoglanididae > Notoglanidium > Notoglanidium macrostoma. The sequence goes on along the minus strand of JAQQZR010000002.1, from coordinate 4,826,823 downwards.
GGCACAGGAGACGGCCATCACATAGCCACGTGTGGGAGGTGGGAGGATCGAGCACACTCAGGCCCATCACCCCTTCTCTACGCGTAACGCTGCTCGACTCACTGCCCTCCGTCGACCCTGAGACACGGCGACCCTCTGCTTTCTTGTTCTCCACCACAGAGGCAATGATGTGGTCCAGGATGGTAGGTAGACCTCCTTTTGCTTTATCAGCCTGCCAGGAGGAAGAAAGGAAACTGATCACTTGTTCCCCCTCCAACATTCAGTCATGAAAAAGTAAAATGTGCTCATCACAAACCCAATCTGCCTTTACTTTTTCAGCATTTTTTTTTTTTAAATGCCCACAGATCCATTTAAAAAAAACTACTGTGCTTATATTAAGCCAAACAAGAATACCAGTTTTAGACTACGCACACACAAATGTCAAGCAGAACATCTACTCACCCCGGCTGAAGAGGAGAATACTGAGGGGAAGGGGACTCCACTATCAGGGGCCTGGGGCAGTTTGCCTGGACCGGAGTTGAGCAGGTCCCGCAGGCTGGTGCCCTCGGCTTTGGGCGGGGTCGGCCCAGAGCCCAGCAGGAGGCTGTTGAAGAGCTTGGGAGTGGGGCCTGCTGGTTTGGATAGCGTGTTGAAGGCATCCAGACTGAAGGGAGAACGGGCATCACGACTCATCATGGCCCGGAGGGAGCCAGAGTCTTGAACACACCAGGAGTGATGAAAAACAGACGTCACCAATTTGTGCGTGTATGTGTAATGTTCAGTTTGTTCAAGCATAATATAACAACGATGCCTTGTGCCAGGAAGATGTATGAAAATTTCCTATGAACACAGACAAACCTTCAAAGAAGTTTCAGCTGACTTTGTCATGCAGATGACACACAGTGGCTCACCTTTAGAGTCGTCTTTAGCTTTCTGTGTGGCTAGGTCAGCCAGCCAGTGCAGAGCAGAGGAGTTACCCTTGATATCTTTAGAACCAGGGGTAAGGACACTGGCAGGCCCTGCTGTGCTGCTGTTAGGACTGCTGCTGCCGCCTAAGGTGTCTGCACTGTTTCCCTCTGTACCAGGTTCTACTTTCACTACTGCGGATGCTGCAGGATCACCATCTGGACGAGGTGTTGCCGAAGTGGACGCAGTCCCGTTTCCTGTGCTAGAGGCTGTACCTGACTGCAAAATCAAAAGAAAATTCATAAGAAGGGCTGTCAAATTCCTCTTAACATTGCATTTATGTAATAATTGCATAAAATGTTGAACAGTAACGCTACCCTATACAGCATACTGATGTCACATAAATGACAGAAAACAGTACTGCTTCTTTAAAAAAGGAAAAACTGATGTAGAGCCTCTTTGTGGCTACCATAAACATTTCTGCAGGTAAAAACAGTAACACCTGAAACAATAACACCGGTCACTGATTTTTACATGACCCAATATGAAGTTACAGACAGTCAAATTTCAAAGGTAAAAAACACGAAAACATTTATGGACTAACAAAAGGAAACTTCAAACAGAACAGGGGGTTTAACATATATTGTTTGCATCCTAATGTACTACATTAACAAAAATGTGAATAGAATTTGGACAGTGACATTTAATACTGATATAAATTAGTGAGAACTAAATAAAAAGTAAAAACAAAGAAAGAAAGCAAAAAATTATAAAAAAAAGCTGTACTTGTGCAAGGCCATTGGGCGCGTTAGGCCGCGCCGCAGGTCTGTTGTGCCGGTTGGTGCAGGGACAGTTGGCTTTAATTCCCCACTTGCCTCGTGCTGCATGTACCATGTCGCCAATATTGTAGAGTGCTACAAGGAGGTAAAGGACAAGATAGCTAACACTACAGCTCATATTGCAAAATAAAATCAAAGTTTTTCTCAAATGTACAAATAAATTGGTAAGTGTGAGGCGCTTTTGCTTTTCAGGTGGATGTCAGACAGTAGCAGGAGCAGCAATGGCTCTATCGCCAATCTATCACCAAGCAATCTTTCCATATTAATAACAATGCCATTAAATACATTTGTGGAACTGAGAAAATGGATTAAATTTAATATTATATTGTCTATCACGAAGCCTGTATCGGGATATGGCTTACACCATGGTCTTGGCATATCTCCTCATGTCTACGATATCTAACAATGTCACATATTGCTATTTAACAAACTGGAAGTTCTTATTAAACAGCGGTGCCTACCTGTGCCAGGTATAATCTGTGTGGGCATGAGGTTCTGGGGTTCATGAGGCTGGCCTTTTGCACACTTCAGCCAGGAGAAGACTTCATCATCTTGGCTATCTTCCACTTCTGCATGAGCAGTGGAAAAAAACAAAAAAAAAAAACAAAGGTTATCAATAAAAAAAAAAAAAAAAAAGCGCAGCGTCCGCGTATTTACTTCAAACAGTTTAGCCGTTAGCCACCATATAGTCATGCTCACCATCACATGGCTGGTTCTTTCGTAGCCGGTAACAATCTAGGCATACCCCAAAACCACATTTGCGACACACCCAGTGGATGTTGAAGAGCGTCGTCTCACACACGTCACACATCTCTCTTACACCTCTAACTGCCCGCTTCCACGCCACCTTTTCTGCTCGAACACAGAAGCAGGCAAGAGGAACAACCCGAGATTCAAGAACTTTCAAGAACAATTTATAATATCCATAAAGAAAGACAAAAAGTAACTCACGGTGAGGTTCCACCATCATCATGGCCTCTTTCTCGGACATGACGAGTTGGCAGAACTGGTCACCCACGTTGGCCAGGATGTACTTGGAGGTGTCCAGGTCTAGGCCCTCCAGTGCATTTAAGGAAGGCAGCCATAAACCCATGGCCATACTGTCACTCTGCTGCGGGGTCAGGAAGCCCTCCACACGAAGCACCCCTTTCTTTGTGAACGCTAGCCTGGGTAAAGAAAAATAAAAGGTTTAACATGGCATCATGGCTAAGAAATTGAGCAGGCTTGAGCGGGAATGTTTCACATCTTAAATCTCTACTGAAACCATGTATGTTTTGGGAGGAAGCACTAACGTCCATGCTGGAAAAACATAACCAGCGGCAGGAAACTAAAAACAAGAGATTCATTATGAATTACAGAAACTGTACGTTTTCATTACAGGTCTAGACGCACTATTAAAGAAATAACAGACTGCAATTTTACGGATCCGTGTATACGGACCTGCGGAAGTGGAAGAAGCGGCAGGCAACATTGGGGTCATCGTCCTCCAAACCCTGTTCGCGAGATTTACGATAGCGCTCAAGGCGACACTCTCTGCACTTGTGCAGGTGCGGAGCCACGTTTATGCAAGAGCCGTCCTGCAGGAAGGCTTCACCTGACTGCTTCAGACGCCTTACTTTATTCTGGTCCTTCAGTACTGACTGGCCAGCTGCAACACAACACCATAACAGACGATTCTCACTAACAGAGGTTACTCATGATTAACAGAGGTTACTCATGATCCACGTTCATGCTTAATGATCTTCTTTAAAACACAATCCTATTTGATAAAAAAACTCTAAAAAACATACAAACTATGGGTAAAAGAACAATATAAAGTCCCTTGATAACTACTGAAATATGTATAAAACAACATGTAATGGAAAATCCCGGTGATCCACGAAAGCTACCTTTGAAGGATTTGCTCCTTGGTCTGTTCTTAGCAGCCACGACTTTGGTCTTCTGCAAATCAGACCCGTCTGCAGATCCTGAAAGCATGCCAGGCTTTTCGGATTGGTCGGTGCCATCTTCAGCCTCACTCAGGTCAGACAGGTCACTGTTTGAACTGGAGTCCGAGTCCCGTTTACTCGACTGACCACGCTCATCCAGAGAGAACTTCTGCGATGCTTGGTCAAAGAGCATGGGGGCTGCCTCACCCTCTGCAAACACGCTCTCGGTGTTGACGAGGGCTTCAGTCTCACCATTGGTGGCCTCTTTGTCATGTGTGAGCACTTGTTCATCTTTGTGCTGTGATATAAAAGACACAGGAGAAGAGGAAGAAGAAGAGCTGGCAAACTGGGAAGATAGGATTCCTTTGGGAGGTTCGACCATGGTGAATAGATTTGACTGGCCATCAGTGTCAGGTGGATCTTGGCTAAGAATACCGGTGCCTCCCGCAGGCTGAGTAGCGGACACTGACGAGGACAGATTTGGAGTGGTCAACCCGCTAAACGGACTACTCGAGACTCGAGTATAAGCAAGAAATGGGTTAGCCTCTTTCGAGGCTGCCAGGAACAAGTTCTCATGAGGTTCTGAACCCTTGCTGCCTGAAAGCAGACCAAATCCACTAACAGGGCTAGCACTGGTAGCATTTTTCATACCAGCACCAGGGCTAGTCAGTGCAGCGGAGCCCAGACTCAGAGAGGTCCCGAGACCTAAAGCAGGTTTAGAAACTTCCCCTGAACCCAAAACAGGGCTGCTGCTAACCGCAGGTGGGAAACCAGGGGCCAATTTCGCCAGTGTCTCTCCTCCTGCTCCAAAAGATTTGTTTATTAGAATTCCGTTACCTGCTGGCTTGACATCAGGCACTTTGGGCTGTTCTTTCACAGATGCCAGGGCACCAGTTGGTGCAGAACCAAACAGTCCTGCAGACGCAGAGGCCACAACGGCCTTTTTCAGGCCCTCAGAAGCAGCGGCAGGCTTGAAAAGGGTCGGTGGCTCCTTGCTGACGTTTTTCGCCAAGGCTGTGAAGTAGTTAGTGTCCTTTGATTGGCCTTGAGTGATGCCTGGGCTCGGAGTCTGCGTCTGAGACATACACTGAAAGAACAAGTTCTGTGATGGATTGGATGCCTGCTGCTGAGGTTCTTGTGGTTTTTTAGTAAAATAAAATCCAAAGGGCTCCTTGTTCTCCTGGGAAGCTCCATTTGTCTGTGCAGCGACGTCACCGAACACGGCCCCGCTGGACTGCTTAGGCTGGGAAGGACTGACTCCCACAGCAGAGAGGGTGGTCGTCTTGGGTGTCTGAAATGTAAAATAAATAAACAAACCTAGATTATCCTCTTTATAAACATTCAAAGCACTCAAATCAGCCCAAAATTGCCATATCCCATTTTGTGCAGATCTGCACTCAGAAGGGCAAATACATGGAATACAGACTGTTCAGTTTCTCTATACATGAACACACAATCTAAGTGCGACTAGACAAAACAAGATATATATGTGTTTAAACAATCAAATTCGATCTGCTGTATGAACAAAATCTAAGAATCATTAAAGGGAACCAGGTAACACTGCCAAACTGACGCATCGACAAGCTAACCTGACTCGCTTCTGGGAGTGATCCCCAAACAGGTGTTTGCTGGTTGAGTTCTGGGTTTGCAGAAAGGACCACGCTGGGAGCGTTGTCCTGGGAGGGTGAAGAGATGGTGACAGGGCCTGGAGATATCAGAGGAGCAGATCTGGGAAAGGCTGAAAGAACTCCATCTTCCCTTTCTGGTACCAGGGCTGTGGAAGCGACCTTGGGTGCAGGAGCTCCGGGCACCAAACTAGGCATCTGACCCAAAGAAGGAAAGGTGGTAGAAAAGGCAGATGGTGCAGGCTTCAGTGGTGGCGGAGTCAAGGTGGATGCGGGACTTGCTGTGGATGTCAGAGAACCCGTTTTGTCCTGGTTCAGGGTGACGTTGCCGTTCTCCTTAATGACACCAGTAGACCTGCTGCCAGAGTGGTCCTGCAGAAAAGAAGTGTTATTAGCAATGCAGTTAGCTGAACCCTGGCTTGCAATGGTGTTCTCCCCCAGTACACCATTCGCCTCCAGCATGACCACTGCAAGGGTCTCTCTGCCCCTTATTACCGCTGATTCGCAGTCTGCCGTCACGGAAGCGCCGTCAGTCTGGCCATTCGGCTCAACCTCCCCGGTTCCTTTGAATCGTTTCAGGGTCACGTCCTCGTCTCCTTCGGAAGCTGTCCGACGTCGACGCCCACACTCGCCCTTCACATCGTCTGCCTCCTTCCTTCGACGATCCTGAAGACCGCACAAATACATATGTAAGTGAAGCTTCTGATTCGGAAGTACGAATAAAATCATGTGTAGCAAAAGGGATGTACCTCATCTGTTGTCTCCACAGCAAGCGTTACATGAATGACTCGTGGATCAACCACCTGGGTCTCTTCTCTCTAAAAAGTAAAGCAAAACAAACAATGGTGTAAACGAGATGAAGACCCGATACCACAGAAGTGGAAGGTTTGATGTGCAAACCTGGTCCATGGTGATCTCCATGATGTGCGTGACAGGATCGTGCTGAGACACGAGCCCCTGCGCCCACGGCTCTTCAAACTCCGGCTGGTACACCTGCACCCTCCTGCCCTGGATTGTGTACGTCCCTATCAAAGCAAAAAAGACAACATTAAACGTTAAATGGCCATAATTGTATGCTACTAGAATGCTGCACGTCATTTGAAAGGTCAATGCCTCTGACCTTTCCTCAGTATCTCCTGCAGCTCGGAGTCCCGGTGCCAGCTGCTGATGGCTGCTTGGAGTGCTGGTTGTTCCTGCAGGAGTGGATGCCTCACATCTTTCTCAGCCTGCACAAGAACAGATCACCGGACCTTGAACAACAGTCTCAAATTTACACAGGAAGAAGCAGTGTCTAGTTCACTGTAATAGCAAACCTGTGCTTCAACCAAAATCCCACTGGAAAGTTCTTGGTGCTAGATGGAACAGAACTTTATTTCTGTTTTAACCATAACTGTATTTTGACTAAACTATTCCTTCTCACAAATGGTTGTAATGTAGCAGTCATGTAGTGTTTCATAGCCAACCTCAAATCTCTGCAATGAACTTCCACTTGGGAGAAATTCCAGCTTTCTAGTTCCGAAGAACTCGACAGGAACCAGCGATCCTAATCCGACGCGGTCCACGAGCGGTTGAAACACCTAGTGAAACAGTAGAAGGTGATCACATCGCTTCATTAAAAGTCAAAAAGTTCCCAGCAGCTGTAGAAATTCTGGAGACGAGTTGCTCACGACAAAAAAGACGCCTGAAAAAAGGGATATGCAATACTCTCTCACTTCTCTTCCACAGTCTCAAATGTTGTGTTAATCAGGTAAAGAATCAAACAATCTGTATCCAATTTGCATGTACGCTGTAAAGCTGTACCTAATGTGTCTTCATCATCTTTCGAAACCTTACCAGCAACTTTTTAAAGCTCAACACTGTCCTCTGTTCCACCGAGCCAGAACACTAACCTTCACACACTAGGAGTGACACCAGGCCATAGACTCCTGGCTGTTGTCTGTACACTCACCAGGGCAGGCCAGTGGCTAGGAGACGTTCCTCCGGCTGCGGGAACGGAGGAGTCGTTTACGGGAGCCCATGCGATGGTGTTTTCCATCAGAGCTGCTCGGACCTCTTCACCGTACACCTGCACCCAGGAGCGCTGCCTCCACGGGCTGTCCTCAAACTCCAGGAACACCTGTGGAGCAAGTGTGAGTTTTTTTTACACCATGCATCAGTGCTGCAAGCGCAAATGAGGAAAACAAGAAACGTGTCTATGTCTAATGCTGGGATCAGACTACACAATACTTTATTTTATTTTACACAATATTTTTCACGATGGTCACCATGTCAGATTAGTGCCATAAACTCTTGCCACGTCTGAGTCAGGAGACTGGCAACACTACAAGTCTGACCCCGACCAGTCATCGTGCACGTTCTTGCGCGTTGTCAGGGAGGACGGTCAAGAAATGGTCAGTCATGGCTACATTCAAGTCAAGGCCTGTTCATTGTTCCTGACGTTCATAGCTTGGCCTGATCCTGAAAATGTGTTGACCACAACAAAATCTTGTCTGAATCAGGCTGAATTTTTGTAGTTTGATCTCAGCATAAAAAAAAACAAAAAAAAAAAAAACAACCCAACTACCAAAACAAAGACTCAGATGTGAAAAACCCTGTACTGATTTTTCCTTTTACACCTTTTAATAATTCTGCATCAGGAATCTATCAGAGCTCTGAGAAACGCTATTGGGGCTGATACTGACCTGAAATACTGGATCAGTACTACACCGGGTTCACTATGTTCCCCAATCCACGCCAGTTGTGATGATGGACATGCTCCAGATCTTGCACGTAAACACTGAACATGGCTTATTTTTAAGCACACCACCATCACACCTTTTATATAACTTGGCGACCAAGAGGATGTCCTTATCGGCCAACACGGCAATTAAGAAATAAGAAACTCAGAGGTGTGCTGTTATAAGAAAATAATCAACATCTGGTTGGTGATATGGCCCGACACAAAGCAGAGCGGCCGTTACCGCCATGAAGTCGGTCATAATTCTATAACAGCATGTCTCAAAGTGATTTATTCCTTTTATACCACAGCAATTTGCAAACAATAACAACTTTAATTTATTAACGAATAATACCATATTTTGTACCCAGTTATACTTACATGTAAAGTATAAGTAGCTTATTTTACTGAGAAACTGTTGAAAGCGGATATACGATGGTAACATTCATCGCTTACTCGTAACCTTAAATTAAGTAGCACATCCAACATACAAGTTTCCGTAAATTAAGATTTTTACAAATGGAAACGATAGCATGTTAGAACGGGCGCATTAACAGAAACATGCCATCTGAATTACAGTCGGCACTAAAGTCAGAGCTGCTCTTACAGAAAATGAACAGATTGGAGAATTCAACAGCGCTGTGGTATAAAGACATTAGATCAGAAAACAGAAAAAGTGTGATTGGGGAGTTCTTACCTGATACTGACATCCTCTTAGCAGAAGCTTGTAGGAAACAGATTTGGTTAATAAGTTATGCGGAATGTCAATTCTGGTCATCTGGATTGTGTCAATTAAAATAACATAAAATACATAAAAGAATCAGACGGGAAATACACTGTATGGCCAAAAGTTTGTGAACACCTGACCATCAAACCCATACATGCTATTTTTGGACATCCTATTCCAGACGTATCCCTTCTTTGCTTTTGCTCTCTCTCTCTCTCTCTCTCTCTCTCTCTCTCTCTCTCTCTCTCTCCTCAGCTCTCTGAATTGCACATGCTACTCCAGAGACACCAGTGATCCTGACCCTTTCTGCTCTCCGGACCAGCCTGATCTATCCTGATGTCCTACTTCTGGTTGGAGCGCTCATCACTTGAAAACCACTCGACCATATGAATCATATGGACCATAAACCATATGAATCAGCCGGAACGTACACCTAGAACCTGTGAAGATGGCGCTGGACTGCTGCTACAAGGGCTTAAATTACCAGACAGTCTTGCACACAAGTCTCAGTCAGTGAATCGGTTGAACACTGCAACAAAAAAGACTTCATGTTAAAACTATTGTGAATTGTAGACTACACAACTGCAGTGTTTCTGACCACATAACAGTTATAGAAGCGAGTTACTTGTAATTGCACTGGTGTCACCCAAATGAGGATGGCTTCCCTTTTGAGTCTGGTTCCTCTCAAGGTTTCTTCCTCATGTCGTCTCCGGGAGTTTTTCCTTGCTCATTAGGAGTACATATGTTTGTAGACAAATTCCTAAGATTCCTAAAGATTCCTAAGTTTACAACTGGAATTTATAGATTTCTGTGAAGCTGCTTTGTGATCATATCCTCAGTTAAAAGCGCTACACAAATAAAACTGAACTGAATAATGACCTCCACTCTTCTGTGAATGCTTTGCACTAGGATTTGTGTTCGTTCAGCCACAAGTTAGTCAGTCACTGACGTCGAACGAGGGGGTCTGGGGTGCCGTCGACGTTCCAATTCATCCCAAAGGTGTTGAGGTCAGGGTTCTGTGCAGAACACTCGAGTTCTTCAACTCCAACATTTTCTTCCCGAACCACGGAGCTGTTTTTGCGTACTGGAGCAGGTTCGGGATTGTCTCCGTAGTTCCAGTGAAGGGAAACTGTAAAGCTACAGCATACAAAGACTGTCTACAATTGTGTACTTTCAACTTTGCCATAACTACGTTTAGTGAAGAATGTCCAGTATGAATGTGATACTCAGGTGTCCATAAAGATTTGGCCATACAGTTTATGTTTAAGCCAATCAGTTACAGATCCAGCATTTCAGGCCTGTACAACCCCAAACACCGACACTCAGTATCAGATTGGTGCTTCCTTAAATTATTCTTTGTGGATATGATGAATGAATAACACAGGCTGAACTTCCATCTCATTCACTTTTTTTTGGTTTACATGAATACCAATAAACCTTGTATGATTAAACTCCCAGCTACAATGTGGGTTTGGGGTGCCAATACTTTTACAACCTACACAGAAGGCACAGTGATTAATATGTTCTTAGTTTGTTAGACATAAAAAAAAAAAAAAACCTTTTCATACATAGCTTCAAATCAATTTCGTCCCTCTTTCTATCAACTTATAAACGCATAAAGCCAGTTTTTATTATTTTCACCTCCAGTCCAAGTGTTTGTTTTTTTTCCCACTAGCTTCCTTTCACTAGCTATAAAAACAGACGATTCCTAAAAACACAAACCTAAAAAACACATGCCGATTTATATATACACCCAAATTACACGTCTGTTTATACATCATTAAACTGTGTTTTGTATTTCTGGATTAATGTCTGAAGTAAGTTTCTGAGGCCTGTCGCTGTTTATTTACACGGCTAGCGCACTTAGCACTTAGCATGTCTGTCTTATAGTTGCTAATGCTAAACATACAGTAAGCTATATCATGAATGGGCTTCGTCCAAAATGAGCTCAGAGTAAAGAAAAAATCAAATACAAAAAAGTGAATATACAGCAGCAGGGGCACTTCCATTTACTACAGAGCTTTTATTGAGCGTATATTTTTACCCGAGCTCTGCTGCTGTTAGTGGCCGAATCCCAAACGGCTCCCTGCTCACTGTATAGGCGCCCTATAGAGGGTGTCAAATAACAACACATACAGCCTATGTAGTGGACTAAACACCAAATAAGCAGCCATTTAGGACTGGGTCGTTGTTTCTTTTTGGATTTATAACCTCTCGAATGCAGTTATATATTTTTAGCACTAATTGTATTACTCCTGACTCATTCTTTTTTTTTTTTTTAAGTTTATTTGATGATGTTTTTAGTTTCGTACCTCAACCCCGGGACTCGCCAGCCCGATAACACTGACTGCCCGGACGGTGCCCCGGAGCCAGGCCGCCTGCAGAGCGCTTTGATTAGCGGCAGCGGCTGCAGCAGCAGAACCTCCTCCATCATTCAGGAGGAGAAGCAGTCTTTTCCCGATCAGACCCAGAGAGTCGCCCATATTCATAAAACCACCATGAAGAGAGAGAGAGAGCGAGAGAGAGAGCGAGGCCGCTTCTTTCCCGTGCTCCAAAAACACCCGTTGGAATTAGCTATTAGCAAGATTCGCTGCAAGCCTCAACTCGCCTCAAAGCTGACTAAACGGAGATTCGTAACTAATGTCTAACCTCATATGCACGGACACACCTTCCCCCAAAACCGTTCTGTTATTAACGCCGAACCGTCTCACACCGTTTTCAGACAAGGAACTGAAATGTTATTGTTCCAGCTACGGCTTCTTCTCCGCATCCGCCATTTAGACTCGCAGTTACCAAACGCACTCCTCGTACACTCGCTCGTGTGAACAGCAACACCGCCGCCTGGTGGACATATCAGTAACTGCAAGGATAACTGCATCCAGTTTAATGTATATGCTAACAGAGTTGGGGCATTATTTAAAATATATAACCATATCATTATTGTCTTTTATACAAATGTGCTTCTTTTTTTTTAAACTAAAAAATAAACCCTATTGAGATTATCAGTTTGGAATGCACCGTGATCGCGATCATTTAGCAGATATAAACGCCTATAATAACACAGACCACTAGATGGCGCCAGAGATCTTATTATTTTATGCTGATGTCTGCCGTATCTTGACATTGTCACTGTTGCCAGATCCGCGGTTTTCCATCACCACTGGGAGATATTTGAATTTCTGGTGACTAGACTTTTTATACCTGGGTTAAGGATTAAGTTTTGCGTTCATTTCATTAATGAAATTCTGCAATTCAAATGAGTAGGGAAAGTGATGTTATTTTTAACACCATGAAGATTTACAATAACAGCACATCCCGAAGCACTTTATTCTTCTTTCCAAAAAAGAGTGGATGCTGTGTAAAATGTAAATAAATACAGAATGTGAGTATTTGCAAATCATGTAAATCCGTACTTAACTAAAATAGAATAAAGACAACATATGAAATGTTGAAACTGAGAATTTTTTTTTTTTTTAAATATATGCTTATTTTGAATTTGATTTCCAGCAACATGTTTCAAAAAAGTTGGGACAGGGGCATGTTTACCACTGTGTTATATCATCTCTTTTAACAACACTCCATAAACGTTTGGGAATTGGGGACACCAGTTGCTGGAGTTTTAAAAGTGAAATGCTGTCCCGTTCTTACCTGAAACAGGATTTCAGCTGCTCAACAGTTTGGGGTTTCCTTTGCCATATTTTTTATTTCATGATGCGCCAAATGTTTTCAGTGAGTGACAGGTCTGGACTGCAGGTAGGCTCTTCTACTACGGATAGATGCTGTTAAATATGCAGAATGTGGTCTGGCATTGTCTTACTGAAATAATAAAGGACTTCCCTTTAGTGTACGTCTGAATGGCAGCAAATGTTGCTCCAAAGCCTGTATATATCGTTCAGTATTAATGGTGCCTTCACAGATGTGCAAGCTACCCATGCCATGTGCACTAATGCACCCCCATCATTTCCCATCACGGATGCCGGCTTTTGAACTGTGCCGTATGGTCCCTCTCCTCTTTTGTCCAGAGGAAACTGGGTCCATGATTTCCAAAAAGAATTTCAAATTTTGATTCATCAGATCACAGGACAGTTTTCCACACTGGCTCAGCCCGCGCAGCAGTCATGTTACTGTCCTGTTGCCAATTAACCTAAAAAGTTGTGAGATGTTCCACTGTGGGTTTTTTTTTGTCATTTTTTTATTTTTTTTAGCATTACACGTTTCTAATTTTTTTTGGTGCACCTGTCGCAATGTTTTGAAACGTGTTGCTGGCATCTAATTCATAATGAGAATATATTTTTCTAAAACAATAAAATTTCTCAGATTCAGCATTTGATATGTTGTCTTTGTTCTATTTTAAATTAAATATGGGCCTACCTGATTTGCAAGTCATAGTGATCTGTTTTTATTTATAATGAAATGAGAAAATGTCTGACTCCCTTACCAGGACCGAACAATGGGAACTTGACCAACTTCAACAATGACCGAACTTCAATATGTTTTACTGTAGCCTCAAAGTAATTGACTTAATAATGTTCTTGAATGTGAATAACTGAATAGTAACCATAAGGCAACATTTTCAGGAGTCAAACAATTATTTCAGGTGTTTTAGGAAGTGGCAATTCAAATATTAAGTGTAAAGGTGATCCATTTTGGGGGTAGAATATTGAAGCATGTAAACAGTAGTATACTTTTTAAGCTTGAGCCTTTAATTAGGCTTTAGTGGCAGATTGCTTAGTGTTGGAGTTAATGAATGGTTTTGTGTCCCTGGAAATCAAAAACCACAAGGGAGAGGTGTGCGTTGTTTAGACTAGTCCTCTAGCTGGGAAGACGTTGATGGGGCGTATCAGAAGAGCTTGGGTGAAGACTTTTGAGATGTGTGGGCTGTAATCATGTTACACCAGGTGTGTGTGTGTGTGAGAGAGGATTTGGGAGGAGACCACAATATAAGGAAATGTGATGCCCATTTTAAGGCAAGACAGTACACATACAAATAACCTTTGTCTGCACACAACCATTCGTACTGTCAGTAATTGGTGTGACAACCCTTACGCTTTTCTTTTCTTAAATAGTAGTCCCAGGTACAATGTGTACCGTTTTACATCATGGAGAATCTGCCACACTTCTTCTGGGGACTTTGACTGTCGCACTTTCTTTTTTTTTTTTTTTTGCAGCAAAATGTTTGTCAAAAAAAAAAAAAGGATTTTTTTGTCTGATAAGTGGTCTTTTATATAATATGTGGCTTTCTTTACTGATATACGAAATATGAAATCACATTGTGATTTTAAAACCATTTAAAACCAAAAATCCGGAATGGGGACAAAAGATTCCCGGAATTTTGGAATTTTCAAACATGTTGATTATTGTTGGATTTAAGAAGTTACACTAATATGGAATCAGAGAATGATAGAAATAAAGAAATAAAGAAATAATTTCCACCAAAGCGTTTTTTTTTTTCTTGAGTGCTTTCACAATATCCAAAAAGATTTTAAAATTAGTGAAAGTCATGCTGCATAAACAAATGAAAAAAACATTTTTTTGGAACAGTTCCAATGCAAAAAATGTTCCAATGCAAATAATTTTAAGAATATCAGCAATCAACAGCAAAGATTAATTAGGATACCTTTTATTTTAAAAATGTACTGTTGAAGATCTTGGTTTTTTTTTTGTTTGTTTGTTTCATTTCTTGGTGCAAATCTCAAAGAAAGAACTTTTTATCCTTAAGGAGAGGGAGTGTGCTCACCAGAAAGAGGTGATATCATACTTTAAACACAAGCCATTGTTATTCCTGCCAATCCATTTTATCTCAATTTTCCTTTTTTTTTTTGAATAGGTGATGGTAATAAAGCACAACTTTGCACCTGGAGCTGCAGCCATGATTATTCATTCAGCAGAGGAAATTCCCCTCCAGTGCTACTAAAGTTTATAAGCACCAAAGGGTTTGATGGCAAAAACATGACCCTCACAGTAACGACATTCACATATCCATGTTTGTCCCTCCTAGTTCAGGAATATCACTTTAAACAACTGATCACGTCAAGAGCTTATGTTAGTTTTAGTGTCAGTTATATATGCAGTTAAGTAAGTGTGTTAATATATTTACTGTATATATTTAAATATATAGTTGAGAGGGTACTTAAAGGTGCACTTTGTAATTTTTTCAACTATTTCTAGACGTGCAATAATAATCTAATTTCAAACATACCTTACAAAAACTGTGATTTACAATATTGTCATGTAATGGATCTGGTTAGTTTCTACATTCCAGGCTTATGTATACATTTATTTCTGGCAACCCTGCCCCTTTTCCTTGAAAGACAATGCACAAGGTATATATAGCAGCAACAGGGCTTTGTTGGAAGGGGATTTTTTGGGAGAAGTGCTAACATGCTAAAAATTGCATATGGCTACTGAAACAAGTTATTGTTTCAGCAGCAATTTCTGATTAAGTATAACTGCTATAAAGAAATTGTTCTGTTTTTTGTATTATGTTCTAAATATTTTCATCTTCATCCATTGTATTCTGCCTTTAAATTGTAAGAATTTAAATTTAAATTCCAAAATTTGATTTGATATTAAATAAATGATATTTGTAGATAATTAACTAAGTGTATCGCAGAATTTAGTTGTTTTACAGTATTTATGCAATGTTGCTGTCAGTTTGTTAGCAAACATATATTTTTATAGCTACATCATATAAAATTGTCTAAACACTGTCAGCTTTAATGAATCCAGTAACTCACTCAGTGTTCGGTTCAACTCCACATTTATTAAAAGGAGAAAATGATAAAATACATCATATATACAACTTTTCAAAGGCTGTGGAGGGAACAAAAAACAATAATATAATAATAATAATATAAGATTACGTTAGGGAGACTGTCAGCCTAATAATGTTAAGGAACTCATCCCAATTGGCCCAGTATAGGATTTCAGTCTTAGTGGGCTTATTTAAAGTGTACTAGTGGAGGGCACTGTTGGTCAATTCATTCCACAACTGTAGTACTTTTTTCTCAGTGCTGTTGTGAAATGTAGATAATAATATTAATAATAATAAAAGGAAATATTCTATCCATAACATTTGACATTTAAAAAAAATCAACTCTCTGTAATAATGATGTCTGCAAATTATGTGATTATTTATTGATACATTATTTTTTTAAAAAAGAAGAAATGACTCTTTGTAAGCTGAATGCAGAAACTGTTTCATACAGAAGGCAGAACTGGTGCGTTAAGCCACCACTCACCATGACCTCTGACCTCTGACCTCTTTAGGCATTACACAGCACTGTAAATGCATCTTAAAGCGGCTCTGGATCTGGACAGTGTCAGTGTGCGTGTGCGTCTGCGTGTGTGTGTGTGTGTGTGTGTGTGTGTGTGTGTGTGTGTGTGTGTGTGTGTGTGCCAGCACTGAAATGGGCATCATTGCTGCACCAGGCAGTTGTGTGGCGTGCACTCGGCCTGTTCCTCCAGCTCAGGGCAGGGGTCCCCGCTGTTAGCAGGTTTCAACAGGATGTAGCGCGTACGATGACGCACTCCTCCTCTGGAGCAAGGCCCCAAACACAGCCCCCAGGACGACCACATAGAAACTTCACAGTCCAGCGGTGTCTCTGCAACAACACACAGTAGACATTGTCACAAAGCAGCTTTACACAAAATGTAGATTTAGATCCCTAATCAGCAAACCAGATGCAAAAAATGGGAGAAATGGGGAAAACCTGAGATGACAGGAGGGAGAATGCTTGAGAGGAAGCAGACTCAAAAAATGAACCCATCCTCTTCTGAGTGACACCAGATATGAGATTATTAACCATTACTTTTCTACAAACTGTATGCTGTAAAGTCAAATAGTACTGTTGAAATGGTGTTCTGTATTAGCAGCGTAGCCTTTACGATTACAGGAACAGTTCTTAGGTAAAAGTCTACAGTATCCATGTGAGATTATTTACTGAAGCAAGGGTTTAAACCATAAACAAGCAGGGAATTAAAGACTCTGGCAACAAAATAACTAATTGGAAAATGCCAGCTGGTTTGTATTATAGTAATTGTCAACCTCATCAGCATATTTTTTGCTTTAACTAATTCAAATTAAAACTCCATGGACTAAAAAAAAACCTGTGAGCTAAACAACAGGGGTTTAAACAAGCCCAGGGTTTGAAACAAGAGTCGACACAATTTTGTTTGTGCTGACTCTGCGACTCATCCAAACACACAAAACAAATTCCAAATGTTTGCTGTTGATTCTCTACAGAACCATAATTGGAGGGCCAATTTTACACAATTGTTCACTTACCATAAATGTAGTTAAAGGAATTTTGGTATATAAATATTGCTAGTTTTACACTGGAGTTACGAGATAAATGTTGCTAACGAGTAACAGCACCCAAAATCTTTTCTGTGATGAATTACATAGTGATTACATAACCGGTGGCTGTGCTATGCAGTGGATGCCATTAACTGGCATTGTTTGAGTCAGCTTGCTCCCCAAGAGGAAAGCAAATCAATTCAAAGTTCTTCTGATGAAACATTTCTTTCCTGATGGTGGTGGTCTCTTTCTGGAAAACCCCGCCCAAACAACAGGGCACAAGGGGCATGGGCAAGTCTTTGGGTCATTACTGAAGAACTGGATGTGGTTTGAAGTAAGAGTGATGTGAATGAGTGGATGACTTAGATTGATACATTGATTTAAAATGCAACTGAAGAATCGATCATAAATCAATTAGTAAATCTGATATGTAAAACATAATTGTTATTCTTAAACTTATGCGTAAATAGGCTACCAAGGTGATTTATCTCGAACTCTGATACTTAAAATAGTCCTTCTTTACGTCATCATCATGTGAGTTAAACATAGGGCTACCCCGATGAGGTTTACACCCTGAGGTTGAAGCTACATTACAGGTTATTTTAAATGTTTTACAAGAACCAAAACAGTAAAGAAGTGTCTTGACACACTGCACTTTGAAATAAAGATTCCTGAACAGTTCTTTTGATAGTTCTTAGCCTGCAAAATGGTTCTTCCTGGAGTACTGTCTAATAGAGAAACACTCAATTCAATTCAATTCAAATTAATTTGTATAGCACTTTTAAGAATAGACATTGTCACAAAGCAGCTTTATAGAAATATATAATTTCTTGTTATAAATTTTAACATATGAATTTATAAATTTACAAAATATATTTCCTTAATGAGCAAGCCAGTGCCACTCTTTGGCAATCTTCTATGTATAACATTTAAGGAATTCCCCATATGTACTGTATAAAGTGAAGTGACAGTGTTCTTAAGAAAGCCTTTCTTGTGATTCATTTATTTCCAGTTAAAACAGAGTATTGGGTTTATGTGTGTGTGTGTGTGTGTGTGTGTGTGTGTGTGTGTGTGTGTGTGTGTGTGTGTGTATTACATTGTGGGGATTAAATGGCCCCTCAATATAATAAAAACTTGTTTTTGTTTTTTTTTTTACCTTGTGGGGACCCAAAAATACCACAAGGTAAAGAAAATAACAGGTTTTTATTTGACATTTGATAAACTGAATTTTACAAAAATTTGTGAATACAATCAAAAAATTTAAATAGCCAAAAGTCTTATATTTTGTTTGGTTTCTTATGATTAAGGTAAGGGCTGGGTAAGGGTTAGGGTTATCATAGTCAGGATTAAGCTCATGCTCATAGAAATTAATGGGAGGTCCCAACAAAGACATTAAAATAAACATGTATATACATGTGTGTGTGTGTGTGTGTGTGTGTGTGTGTGTGTCTGTCTGTCTGTCTGTCTGTTGTACATATTGATGACTGAACAACAAATTTAACCAACAGGAAATTTTTGGGAAGCGAGGACATCTTGGCTGGTCCTCATTTCTTCAAAGGGCTGTTTGAGGGTTAGGACTTGGTTTTAGTGTGCAGGTTCGAGTTAGGTTTAGGTTAGGATTGGGGTAAGGGTTGAGTTTAGGCATTTAGTTATGATGGTTAAGATTAGGGTAAGAGGCTGGGGAATGAATTATGTTAATCAGTGTCCTCACAAAGATAGAAGAACATACTGTACGTATATGTGTGTGTGTTCTCACCTGTAAATTGTGAGACTTTGCTGAGTTGAGGCAGGATGTGATTGGACACATGGTTATGTTGACGGAGGAGTGAACGAGGTTGTCTCTTTAGCCAGATAGTGGCTAGCGGCGGGAGCTCAGGCAGCCGCGGGTAATAGAACGAGTTTGCAGGATGATTTGGCTTCTGAGACGTGATCTGTACATTGAAGAGAAGCAACAAAAACACATTGTGAGGATGTAAAGGTATCAGTGAACATTTTTTTTATTCATCCATTCACTGCTGTTTCCTGGGAAGGGTTGTGGTGGTACTTGGCCTATCCTGGGAACACTGACATGAGGCAGGATTACCCGAGATGGGACGCTAGTCTATCAGAGAGCACCATGCATCCACGTGTTCATACCTAGGGGCAATTTAGAGTCACCAATTCACCTACTGACCTATTTTAGAGAGGACAGATGAAGCCAGACAACCCATGTAGGAAAATATGCAAAAGTCTAGTGCACAAACACTACGACAAGATCAGGTTAGTAAAGACAGCTTCTCTGATAGTAAAGACAA
This sequence comes from Notoglanidium macrostoma, assembly GCA_030068235.1. Taxonomy (NCBI): domain Eukaryota; kingdom Metazoa; phylum Chordata; class Actinopteri; order Siluriformes; family Auchenoglanididae; genus Notoglanidium; species Notoglanidium macrostoma. The sequence goes on along the minus strand of JAQQZR010000002.1, from coordinate 4,807,510 downwards.
CCCTAATTCAAACATACAAGAGGTTGTGCAATCTCTGTACTGTTATTTGTTTGTCACAGATTTTTACAACTGTACACTGTAATGATTTATAATCTCAATATCCGGTGTCACCCAGAAAACGATGGGTTCCATATTGAGTAGGTTTTCTGTCAAGGGAGTGTTTCTTAGCTACAGTGGTTTCTGGCTTGCTCTTTAGGGATTTAAATCTTCATCCAGATTCCTATAAAGCTGCTATTTTTTTTTTCTGAGTCAGACTGCAAGCTTCATTTTTTACATGGACAATAAAAGCTGACCTGAACTTAATATAGCTGATATAACTGGCACATCACCAGTTCCCAGTGGATCTATTGCAACCCTTTATGATCATACAGTTGGCATATAATGGATATATTGTAGTATCAGTTTTGAAATAAGGAAATATATATAAGCTACAGTGCACTCTGGGCTGACTCCAATAACTAGTACATTTTGGTAGAATGTTTATGCAGAGTTCAGTTTGCTCAGTAAAGCATTGGACTATAACTAGAGTTATACCAAGGTGTTGTTGAAAAAGAAGCCTTGGGTTTATTGTCACTTTGTGAAATAATTGCATTCTAAAATATAATTTCTGGCACAAAGTCAGCTGGGATTGGCTCCATCTTCCCCTGCAACCCTTAACCTATAAGCAGATAATGGAGGATAGATAATGGATGTATGGATGGATGCATGGAATACTATTTCTGGATTTTGAACACTGAGTGTTCCCCTTTGAAACTAGAATGCAACGTGATTCCCTTTGTTCTAGCTACAGCCTTAACTGATGTAATTAATATAAGGTTTAAGATTATGGAATATAGGAGATGCAGCGTGTTTCTCTCAGTGTAGTCTCACCATTGTGATGTTCTCAGGAGGCATCGTGGGAAAATTAGGAGAAGAGAAAGTGAAACCGCAGTCTGTCCCGGCATCGAACGGGTGAAGGTCAAAAGTCACTTCCTCTTTCCATTGCCCCGCTTCACACAGGTTTAAGCTGTCCACCCCTACAAACCAATCAGGGCTGGGAATCACTTTCACCATCAAGGACAGCTGTGTGAGAGAGTGCAACATGATCAGAGACACACGCATATGCACACTGACAATACAGTTTCCCTTCTGGCAATGTACTTTTCGTCCTGATTATGCCCTGTAATGTTAGAGCAATTGACTTCATAATTCACATCTGAAACATCTCTTTAAAGCCATTCCCAATAGTTTCCATTCGTTCCTGTGTTTGTTAGCCTGATGTTTTTTTCTTTAAATCGTGATTAATGGTTCCTGTTGGGTTATGACCTAATGCAGGAAAAGCCCTCGGTCAGAACACATGCGCACACTCTTTATATCGCTTACTCACACACAGTCCTGAGGGACAGGTCTATTTGAAGATTAGAGCAAAAGTTGTTATACAGCCAAAGTTCTTGAATAGGTCATGGTGCATAGATTGCAACCAAATGCACAGACATGACTGCTTAATACTGGCACCGGTACTGAAATCAAGGCATTATTAACTCATGAGGTAGCTGAGGTTACTCCGAGGCCATGATCAGGCATCAAGTCAAAACCCATAACCTCTGTTATTATTCACATTTGGCCTTAAATACCTATTAGATTACTGACGACATTAGAAAAGCCATTAGTATGAAACCGATCTTTCATTTGGCGGTTGTTAATGACGCACACACCAGAGCACAGTTTCAACTTTTTTTGATCGATGAATCTCAGCTGAGGAGCAGTCTGTCTGGAGTCAGACTTGCTTTACACTTCCTTCTCCTCCATGACTTCTGCCTCCTCTTTTGCAAGCATTGTGGCTTTTCCAGGAATGCATCCTGCTATAACAGTTTGTCTGGCACGTAAAGCCAGTGTGGTTACATCTGTCTGCAGCACAGTTCAGCTGATGGACATTGGTCTGAGGCATCAAGATGCGTGTGCACGCACACAAACACATACACACACACACACACACACACACAAACACAGAGTAACATAATAATAAATCCATGGCACGCACTTGATGTTCTTCTTCCATTTCCTCAACAACTTTAAATGGTCAGAAATGTTGAACAAACACACCAACCGCCAAAACAACCCTTAAATCACTATTACTGAGTATCATTGAATTTTCACATTACTTCTGAAATAATGTTACCATTTACCTTCCTTTTGCATGACATACAGTTCCTGTATATAAATATTTACCAGCTGAGATTTTTTATTGTACCCATTCATCTTAAGTGTTTGTATAATTGTGGCTGTCTAAACTAAATCCATCAATTGATATTCCAGCCCTCACCCTGCCATTATGTGGTTAGCTGAGCAAAAGCCAGTCCAGTCACAGATGATGATCTAATATGAGTTTTGCACTAGTTAAGCACTTCCCTCTGGAGCTCTGGAGAAGGTGATACTGCATGAGTTGGGTAGGTAAGACAGCAGGGTCAGCTGATATAAATGGGCTAGCAGGGCTAAGTCTTTCAAATATAAAATTATATCAATATTACACTTCATTTTTCACCCTTTCATTTTTCACCCCAAGACCACTAATGGGAAGAAAAATACACAGAACCGTAAAAAAAAAGCAAGCCTAGGGCTGATTTCTTTCTAGCCCAGACTGTAGATTCGTGCAGCCTATCAGTGACAGTCATGACAGGTGATTACATAGAGTGAAACACTGGCTAGATTGGACCTCCATTTGGTCTGATGTTTTTTAGCCCGCTTTGCTGGCACATCAGAAACAGCTTTACAGTGCAACACAAAATGGGATATAACCAGTGACTGTTGTGTCATCTGTAAACTCCAGAAGTTTGACAGAAGGGTCTGTAGAGGTACAGTTGTTTCTATACAGGGAAAAGAGCAATAAGGAGAGCACACATCCCTGTAAAGCGCCAGTTTTGATCGTGCAGTTGCAGGAGGAGAATTTCCCCAACCTCACCTGCTGCTGTCTGTCTGTCAGGGAGCTAGGTCGGTTTAGTCAGGAGGAGATCTTGGATGTGTTAAATGCCAAACTGAAGTCCATGAAAAAGAGGATTCCTGGACAAGATGTTGGGGGACATAATTCAGTCCCATATTGATTGTATCATCCACCAACCTGTTAGCCCAATAAGCAAATTGAAGGGGGTATAGCAGGGGTCAATGATGTTCTTTATCTTCATGTGCATCAGCATCTGTCTCTCAAAGGACTTCATGATCACAGATATTAAGGATGATAGCAGAAAGTTTGAAGCAGGAGGGTACTTCACACTGCTCTAGAGATCTGTATGAAGACAGGGACCAACTGGTGAGCACAGGTTCTCAGACAGGAGGGTGAGACACCATCTGGGTCTAGTGCTTTCCTGGACTTTTTTTCAGGAAGACCTGGCAAACATCTTCCTCACAGATCCTAATTGCAGCTAGAGTGGATATTGTTGGATATGTGGAGAGATTACTGGAGTGGCTATGGGGTGTAGGCCAGCTGTTGATTGTCCACAGAGCTGTTGAATGTTTCAAGCCTTTCCACACTGTCGCAGGGTTAATAGCTGAGAGCTTGTCTCTTAGCTTTTCAGACAAGCTCCTCTTAGCAACTCTAATCTCCCTTTGTCCCCACTTCTGTAGTTCTCTTTTTTTAGCTTGACAAATGTGTCTGAGCTTTCCTGTGAAACACGGTTTGTCATTGTTGTATGTTAAACAGGTCATGGTGCATGCATACATGTCCTAACAAAAACGGATGTATGACATTACAGTGTCAGTTCACGGAGGTTGGTAGCTGCAGTTTCAAAAACACTCCAGTCAGTGCAGTCAAATGTCTGCAACTTTAGGTTTGCCTCAGTAGACCACCTCTTAACAGTCCTGACTAAAGGGTTTGCAGATTTTAGTTCGTAACACATCATCAGGAGTGATTGATTAGGAGCAGCTGAAATATAATCGTGGATGGAATGAACGTAAATGAGGCGTATTATTTACTCTATCATCTTTTTTCCCCGAAATGCCTTTAGAGGAGAAACTAAAAGTAGATTAGACATACACTGTCCAATCAAAGTAAAATTACACAAAAGCTCGGATGAAAGATCCGTAAGTTTAGTGTTTTTTGTTTGTTTGTTTGAACAAAATGGTTGCAGCATGTTTAGTATTTGGAGGAAACACTGCCTGAGGCCAGTAGAGCATTACGGACTCGAAACACTTAAAAAAAATTGAAATCAGCCGCAAGTTTTAAGTATGTGTGTGTGTGTGTGTGTGTGTGTGTGTGTGTGTGTGTGTGTGTGTGTGTGTGTGTGTGTGTGTGTGTGTGTGTCAGCTTGCTCCACATCATTCTTATACTCCTCATGGTCGAGCTGTTGATAGATTAGATTTTAGCCTCCCTTCTAATATTACGACCAGCTATCACAATGATCAGTCAGATCTCCACACTGCACTCAGCTGACTGTTATGTCCTCAATGACCTGGTCACTTGATTTCCTGGAAGTATAAAGTAAAAACAGAGTTACGATCTTCTGTGTTCTCAATAAGCCGCTATGAAGTGCCAATTGCCAAGTGTGTCGAATGACACGTTCCTGCATGCTGCATAGATAATATTGCTGAGTTGAGAGCTGGATGGACAAAGCATGGCTCAAGTGCACTCAACAGGTGTGTGCAGCCATGGCATTGACATTGTCTACTCATGTGTCTCCATAATAGCTTCCCAACACACATACACAGACACAAACACACAGATGGGTCTTCCACCTTCCTGGCAGGTCTAAAAGCAGCAGTCATCCCGCCGTCGGGTCACGTGACCTGTCGCTGTCACTTAAAACCCAATAGTAATGCCAGGCATGTGCCTAAGAAAAATAGTGTCCCTTTTTTTGGTGCTCCTCTGTGCTATTTAGAAATTCTGCCCGAGTAATAAAGATATGTAGGTCACCAATTTCCCGTCACGCTTGTGTTAGTCCCTGTGTCTAAACATCCCTTAGAGTAATGACCCGTCAGTAGCCATCAGTCACTGGAAAGCCAGAATCGAGGGAAAATAAACAACAGAGAAATATCTGAGCAAGAAATCTCCAGTTTTGAGACAGGTCAAAGAAATGAAGAGGGCAAGGGAAAGGCTGTGGTTTGGAGGTTCTATAAACCAGCGCTGGTTCTCAGAGTTGTTATTGAAGCTTTAGAGGCACACGCTGGGGTTTTGGCCTCAAAAGGGGCAAGTTTGTGTACTCTGTAGTAGTTTAGTTGATTATTTCAACACGGATCTGTTGTTTTAATGGAGTATTTAGGAATACAAACTTAGAAAAATGGTTTCTCCAGCATCTGATGTTCTACTTGGAACCTTTTCTGAATGTGAAATGCTCTGTTGAATGTGAAATGCTCTGCCCAAGCAGAAAGATGATTTATGGTACTAACTGGAACCTTTGTTCAAGTGACTAAAAAGTGATTATGAAGTGATGATTAGGTAGCTTCATTTTTACCATTTCTCTTCACCAAACATGAGCATAACCATATGTGCAAAATAAGGTTTGCTGTGATTCAGTACCATCATGCGATATTGCTGTTATATTTTACTAAAGTTAAGTGTGAAGTTTAACTTTAGCTTTACTAAAGTGTAAAGTTGTGAGAAATCCAAGCAATGTTAAGTTGCCACTGTTGGGTCCTGAAGCAATGCCTTTTACCACTAAACCTCTACTCTACCTCACAGCTGACCTTGGTGGAACTATGATAGAATATGCCAAAAAAAAAAGGCATTTCATTAAACAGTATCAATCCAAACCTTGACTACGCCAACGCATACGCTCTCAAGCACTCTAAAGGATTCTTCGGTTTGTCTCTCTGGGGGAAACCTTATATAAGTTCTAAGTACTTTAGAACAGAAGGTTTTCCTGTTCAGAAATAGTTCCAAGTAGCACCCACTTTGAGAAGTGGATCTGTAAACCATTCAAACTCCATTTTTTTCTCAAGAGAACAGAAGGATTTTCTTTGTTTGTACTATTTTACAATTAACTGTGATTTGTGACCAAAAAGTGTTAAACAAATCAAACCTTAAATCTGTTACATTGTTCAAAGTGGCCTTGATGACAGATTTGTACACTCTTGGCTTCCTCGAATAATGTAGCCTATATTCTATAATGTAGCCACCTGGACTGCTTTTCCAAAAGCGCTGAAGAAGTTCCCATATGCTGAGCATTTACTTGTGTTTTACATACTTAAGAGAAGGTTTTTTATTTTTATTAATTGAAAATTCATTAATTAATAGGCATCAGTATTTGTCCAAGAAATTTAGACAAAATGCCTTTAAAATGTTATACTCAGTCAGGTGTGTCCCTTGTAGGCAATCTACAGACAGGTAGGCAACAACTGTACAAAATAAGGTTAAGGCTTTGGTTAGGGTTAAAGGCAATTTTCGAATTCTCTTCATTTCATTCCTTTCAATATTGGTATTAAAGGACTACTCCAATGTTTTTTTTTTATTATTATTTAACCTATATGACTCTGTAGAGTATTTATGATAACCACAAACAAGAAATTGATCAGATTTCTCTGTAACGAGAAGGGAATGGAAAAACTGTTTACCAGAAACTTAGTCACAATGTGTTAGGGCAATTGTTGAAAAATGTGACTATATAATGTAACTTTAATTAAGCATTATCACACAAGCAATAGTGCTGTTACTGAATATTAGCACAGCTGTGATTCAGTGTAGCCGTTATCACCGTAGTTAATCACAGCCGTGCCGATATTCAGTATAACCACATGATTGCGAGTGTGATAATGCTTTTATAAAACAGTTCTCTAAATAAGAAATTAATACCAATTAAATGGCATTTCAGACACATTATGGATAAATTATTCGGTTTTTTTTGCTCCACTAGTTGAAATAGATCTTCAAGAAGTCACACTTATTATATAGCACATTGGATAGCTGACTAGTTAGCGCACACCGATTTGCACGTTCCCGTTAAAGGTGCTTCCAGTAAAATTGGTTTCCATTCTTAGTTTTCATCTTCCACATTTAAAGCCAAACGTTATATTCAAGAAAACTTGAAAACTTGAACCAGTTATTCTTTTAACACCACATGGCCAATCAAATTAGTGGCCTGGAACTAACCTTTGTATAAACTACAAATAAAGTCATGAGAGAAAATGTCAACAAAAAAAAAACTTGTTCTTAAGTATTTTTGTCCAGTGCTAGAGCAATACTTTTTAAAAATGCATCCAGTTACATAGAGGACTCATTTCATGAAGTTTTTGTGCCATCAATACACAACTACAATGAAAATGCTAATACTTTCTTTTGAATAAGTAGCCCCATATCTGAGTAAACAAATTATACTGACTTAGATCTTAATTTGAATGAACAGTTCATGAAAGCATTCAAAAGTATGCATGTTTCAAATAAATGTTTACTGACAGAATTCAGCACCTGTCTTTAGGCTTATTTTATAAGCGACAATCCTGTAAACAGCTGTCTGTCTTTACTCGGTGCAGGCATCATCTTATGTGTGTTAATTGCCCATACACTATGGGTGTGTATCTCTATAGATGGAGATCAGACAGATTAAAATTGAAAAACGCTGAAGAATTTCTTTAACCTTATGAACTGGAGAGGTGGCACAGGTGGGTAGAGTTGTGCATTAAACAACACCTTTCAAATGCATGTTAAACAGTTAGCAACCCCCATGTAATGCATATCCACTTATCGGGACAAATCTCAACTAAAAACACAAAATACATTTCTACCTAGACAAAACACAATTCCAATAAAAAGTGACTAAATAAGCAAGCAGTCAAAACTCACTAGCAATGCACACCTGCAACAACTGGAAATAGCGAATTTGCAACCCCATGTTATCAAAGAAGGTACATAAATAGTAAATTTACCTAAGATTGTAAATTTCTTTTAGGCGGAAATTAAAATTTAAATTTTTTGCTGAGTGCCATCTTCATTTACTGTGACCTTGTACATTTATACTGATTCTAACTCCTTTAAAGTAAACTCAAAAGTGTTTCCTTCATTGTGATTCCAAAATAACACAAATAAACCTTGTAGTTGCTGAGATATACTCAATTCATTTTGGGTATGTCATTTTCGAGCATGGGCCTAAAAAAGAGGTCTGGTCAGTGTTAGGGAAAAATACCAGTGGGTTCCTGGGCTGCAGAACGAGCTCAGTTGAGCTGTGGCCGACTCCAGATGGGATTCCTGCTGTGCGGTACATGGAGCCCACTACCCTCCTCTTCCTTGCTTCTTTGGCCCCCTTTACCAGCTCAACTGTGACACCAAGCTCGGCAAAATTCTGTACACCAGGGCTCGCCATCGCCCCTTCTTGCCACAGCCGGTACCGCTCATTGTGGGTGACAGCTGGAGGGAGGGAGAGAGAGAGAGAGGAGAGAACACATGAGAATTTTTCTTTGTACTGAGAGGCATTACAAAAATGTAAAAAAGTAAATCAATGTTAGCTGCAGAACAGAGGTGAAAGGTAAGACTGCAACATAAAAAACGACCTTAATTTCAAATTTTGAAAAACCTTTGTGGATTTCTAAAATTAAAAATGGATTTATAATAATATTTGTTAGCCCACCTAATTATTAAAGTTTATAAGCTACAGTGTGATACCCACTTGGCAGCAGGTTTCACTACTCTTCAGCATCCACACACAAAGACTTTCAGGCCAGATTTGATCTACACTTCCACCACCTTATATAGAAACAGAGAGTTGCTAAAACGTATAAAGTGTATGAGTAAAAACAGCGGAGTCATCAAAACGTGTTCCTTGCAACCATAAAATGAGGTAAAAGCTCAGCATTGATTAGGGTGTATATTTAAGAAAGAAGTAAAAACATGCGGCTAAAACGTGAACATAAACACAATCTTGTGCAGATGGCCACATTACATGTGGATAGCTCCCATACTTCAGTCTAAACTCTCACCTGGATCCATGACCAACACTAACACACTTCACATCCTAAAATAAGCTATTTTCCAGAAGCCTTTATGATTCCTTTTTTTGTTTTTTTTTCTCTTATACACTCGCAAAAACCATTTGGTAGGTTTGAGATCTCCAGGAAGCGAGTAAAATCTATCCTGTTTAATAAACCGCAAAACTGCACTAACAAAACAGACCTATAAGCTCCTCGACTTTTTATTACAATCTTTTGTGGAAGCAAAACGCAGAGCTTATGGTGACTTTAAAAGTCATTAGGCATATCCTTTATGTCCCACTGCGTGTTATGTATCTACAAGCCATCATGGCAGAAATTCAAAGTGGAGTGAGGAAGGACAGAGAGAGGGAGAAAGTGAGAGAGCGTGAGCAGTGATGACATGGTTGATTCGTCCACATGCAGCGTCTGACGGGTTTGGCATGATCATGACTCGGCAGAGCCAAGCATCCTGACCTCGGACAACTCAACCACAAACCCGCAGCAATCTTACCTCTCTCTCTCACTCTCTTGTTACCAGTTCTGTCTTTATCTCTAAACCCTTGTGCACCACTACTTAACTTTAATATGACTATAATTGCAAACCCAATGATTATATCATGCGATGGAGAACCAGACTGTCAGAGCAGAAATCCCAGTAACCCGATGTTAGTTTTGCAGACGGACACCCTCCATTGTCTGGCTGTAAATGTTTTAAATGTCTTAGCCGGATCTCTCCAGCTCTGCATCCTCTTAAACGCAGACGCCCTACGCTCAGATTCTTATATATATGCGCCAGGGCGCACTTGTCAGTAAAGCAAATGGCCATTGCAGACCTCTGGGCTAAGGACATCATATATGCAATATGTTTATCTAAAAAGGTGTAAAAGGTCAGCATCTCCAATTCTCCTTTTCTTTTTTTTTATGTGGATGTCTTTCCTAAACCTCCACTTTGGATACAAGGAACCTGTGGGGTAGCTGGCGTCATCTGGTAGCACTTACTCCCCCTCCTTCTTTTCCCCTTGCTCTCACTCTGCTTTCCTCATTAGGCTGTCTTTCTCCCATATGGAGGTGGTGCTGGGGGAGGTGTGTGCCACTGGGGTGGGTTAACAGGCCAGCTGCGAGGCTTCAGCATCCTCACTCATCATGCCAAAAGGCAGCTCCAACCCTAAACTAAACACTACCTTCCTGCCATCACTTAAAGGCTAACAAAAAGGTTCGTTTCACAGGTTCTTCATCCACCTTGAGCTTACCTACAAGTTTGGACCACTGTGCAGGGGGTCGGAATAAAGGGTACTGTTTCGGGAACATCTGCGGGCTCCATTGGCCAGTGAATACTAGGATGTAAGAGGCAGGACCTCGAGCCGTGCATGCTGTCCCATTGGTAACTTTTAGAGGGGAGGCAGAGGAGAGGCTCAGCTTCAGGAGCACGATGAATAAGTGCTGCAGCCACCCGGAAATGAGGAGCTCAGAGGGCATCATAGTCTGCAGGAGACAACAAAGAGGAATCTTTTTTACTCCTGTATGGCAAAAACATGAGATTCACGTTTCATTTTACACCACAGTACAAATAACAGATTAATCTGAATGCACTCATTGTAATAGGTTACTGTTTCTATAGCAACAGCTCTTTCAGAGGGACTTGTATGGAATACGCTTCTTATAGTAAACTGAAACAAAATGTGTTATTTAACCAGGAATGTATAATAAGAATGTATAATCATTGATAAGAAGAAATTTTCTGTAAATAAACATTTATTTAACATTTAAGGAAGGAGTCTCCAGTGTTAGTGCTTTGTAACAGTAAGGTTTACACCACAAAAGAGTCTGTAGGAAAGAAGACTCTGCTGGTGGGGGGCGGTTGTATTCACTTCAGAAGAGAGAAAATGAGAGGCTGGTTAAGGATTCACTGTTTATATCTGCAATAAAACACAGTGAGAGAAGCAATTCCTTTAATATAATATGTGAGAAAGGTCCCAAATAGAGTTCTTATTAAATTGCCTATTTTAATGTCTTATTTGGGGTATAGAGTTTTTTAGTGATAATTATAGAAAATCAGGGACTATCTGAACTAGCTAAAAACTAGTTTTTGAAAAATCCAACAACCTTAAACATGAAGGCTAACACATACTATTGAATTGGCTAATCTACTGATTGCATCATATAATAGCTAGCCTAATGTCAGCTTGCTTGAGTAAATTAATGGTTTTAAATTAACCTAATGTCTAGCTTGCTGGAAAATAGAGCACTACTTTAAACAATATGATAGTTAGTCTAATGTAGCTTGCTACCAATTTTGAATGCTGCTTTGCACAAAATACAACCTAACATTGGCTAGCTAGCTAGTGCTTGGTTTTAATTCCATTATAAAATACTTTGCTGAAGAAATAGCATTGGCTAAGCTAACATCTTAGCTTAGCTAGCAACATTAGAGCAGAGCTATGAGTGCTTTATTTAGGGAGCTTAGCTAATGTTGCTAAATAAGGATGTCAGTTTTTTTTAGCACTGCTGTGTTTCTGTGTAAATAGAAGTCCTGTGCGATTAGACACTTGGTTAAAAATGAATGAAATGCTATAAAGGTAAACAGAAACTGAAGAATAGAAATTTTCCTTTAGTTTCTTCATCAAAATAAAAATATTTTGGGTGACTAATTTGGGTTTGAATGACTAACTAGACAATTAGATGGGTTTTTTGTAAGAATGTTGACTAGTTAATCATTTGATTAATAAAGGATTATATTTAGATTTGGTGCAAAGTTCCGGTTCTTTAGGGATACCTAAAATGGAGTACTGCTTTACTGCATGAACTAAAGCTAAGAGGCTTCTCTAAATCTTCAAGATTTCAGAGTGCAGCTTCCAGATGAAATCTTCTTTAATTCTGAACAATAATTATATAATAAACTCAGGAGTGTGTTGCATAGCTTGACACTAAGTGTCCGATTTGCAGAAATGCCTTTCAAATCCAGTGTGATTAAAAGTGATTGTAAGAAGTGGTTTATTTTGGCTACTTGTTAAGCACTCGAGCATGAGTAGACTGACTGGATTTATTTGTGTCTTCTTTGTCATCTGTAGCCTTAAATGACCATAGACAGCCGAGGCATGTGGAGGATTCTTCTATGTCGCGTTTAATTATGCACCCGTTTTAGAAAGCTACTGAAATATTAGTGTTACTTGTGTGAAGATTTGGCTAGCCAAGTCACAATGTGCTTGGCTGCACTTTTCACTTAAGATGAATTCATTCCATTTAATAACGCCTGATTCCTTTTATAAAGAGTGAGCTCTGGTTCAAGATCCAGCCTTGAAAAAAGTATGAGTATGAGCTGCAGAAGGCCAGACGAGGAGATCAGTGATTAAGCAAGACAGTAATAGATAGTAGAAAGGGTTTCTCTGTCTGTAGAGGCTCATAAATCAGACAGTTTGCCATCCCGGCAAGCCTCTGTCATCATTTATGCACACAAACACTCTCACATGTATGCAGACTTCCTGATTTACTGCCTAACCAAATTTAAATAGCAGACTAAGAGCAAAGCCTGTATGACTGAGCTATTTCAATATTGCATATGAGCGTCTGCGTTCGTCTTCTGGTGTGCATGAAGTAAAAACATAGCTGTAGTGACATAGCATGCACTGAAGGGTTCAGGACACGTGCCCTGTCTGTCAGAGCCACTTTATAAAGAGGTAAATGCCTCAAAGGGTACCAGGTCACCAGCACAGACCCAGATTCCTGGCTACGCCAGACACCAGCCGTCTGATTCCTCATACTAACTAATCAGCATCAAAGACTGTGCCCCTTATTTGCCTCCACAGATTTTCCATTTTTATGCTCTGCTTTTAAGCCTTGAGATCATATAAGTTTAAGTGATGAAGCATAGCTGGCATTTTCACTAACATTTATAGCCTAGAGGGACTGGGACAGTAATCCAGCTTGATTTAGGGAACAGTCTGATGTAGCCCAGAGTGCTGAAAGGTACAAGTGACCAGAATAGAAATAAGACACACTAAACTAAGAGGCGATATTGAGTCATCTGGAATGACTGAAACGTCCTACTTTTAGGGTAAGTCTGGCTTTCTTCATCGTTAAAAGAGAAGATTGACCACAAGCATGACTTCTCAGAAGTGCACTTTCATAAATACCACGGACATTGCATTGACACGTGGAACACGTGTGAAGAATCTGCTCCAGTTACTTGCGGAAATTTGAGCACACGGCAATTAGGAATTTTCAAGAACTAAACAAGTGATGTTTACACGGGACCACCTTTCCCAATTCTCCTCATTTTCTCTTTGCCAGGTGTTCTCCCAAATTTTTTTTTTCTAAGCAATGCAACTATCACTGATTTGATTAATAGAGACAATATGCACATCAGGCCGGCCCGGTTGTGCAGTGGTTAGCACTGTCGCCTCACAGAAGGAAGGTTCTTGCTTCAAACCTGCCAGCAGACTGGGGCCTTTCTGTGCAGAGTTTGCATGTTCTCCCCATGCCTGCTTGGGTTTCCTCTGGGTCATCTGTTTTCCTCCTGCAGCCCAAAAAACATGCACATTAGGCTTCTCTAAACTTGCCCATAGGTGCAAATTTGGCCCATAGGTGTGTGTGAACGGCTGTTATATAGATTAGTGACTTGCGCTGGGTGTACCCTGCCTCTCACACAAAGTCAGCTGAGATTGGTGCCAGCTTCCCTGTTCCCAGCTTCCTGGCGGATAAGCAATATAGATAACGGATGGATGGGTGGAATATGCACATCATTATTATTATGTTCAATATCAGAGTCATAATGGTGCATCATGCAGCTCTGGGGTTGTACACCATGTTGTGGCACTGCATGGAATTGAGGAAGGTCAGTCCAACCACCAAGGAGCATAATGTATTGAAGGTACTGAAGGTGTGTAAGGTGTGATACTATATGAATCTGTGTCTGTTTAGTTCTCCAAATATCCGTGTTTTTATCTGTATTCAGCATGGTCAGCGTGATGTTTGATTTCTGGCCCTCTACCTCAGCAACGTCATTACAGTTTATAGTTAATCTCAGCTGAAGATGTCCCTCTCACACAGTTATTTTTGTTTGCACCTGTCTATGATATTTTCTAATGAATTTAGCTAGTTCTATTTCCCAAAATATAAAACTAGTAGCTTAATTTAAATAACAGCCACCCTGACCAGGACATTACTAAGCATGAATGTATGAACATTGTAAAGTGTGAGTATGTTCATGAATGTCTTTCTTTGTCCCTCAAGCATCGTATCTCACTAGTCATTCTCACCTTCATGAAAGTAAAAACTTGCATTTAGAAAAATTTGCATTTACTATTGTCATATTTTCTACCGCATTTTATGTATTGCTTGATGGCTCGAAGACTTTGGTTGAGCTCCGGGACATGTTTTATTACTCTTGTTAACATTACAGAGTGATAGCGATACAGCAATATTTTTTAAACTGACTCAATGGTAATCCTCTAATCTGCCTGCAAAGTAATATAAAAAAAGAAATCATTTGTCATAAATGCATTGAGTCTATAGGTATTATTCTGTTTGGCAGATCAATAATAGCTTTAAAAAACTATCATGAGAATGCAGTTGCTGTTGAATTTTTTTGCTGTCGTTTTTTTATGGCTTAGGTTTGTAAAATCTCTTTTTCGTGCACTGATCAGCTCATCATGACTGCATGTGGAGCAAGAAGATAATGCAAGATCAACAGATACTGTATTTACTGTGCTGTATCACTGTCATGCCAAAGCTCTACTGCATTCACTCCGTAAAAGCTGCAAAAAAAATTATTTTACTTAAAATCTGAGATTTTTTAACTCCTGCAGACTCTTATAGGCTTATACAGTAGATGGGATCGAGTGTGTTTGGAGCAGGAACTGGTATGGTTAGGAATGGTAGATACAGCACATTAATAAAAACTACTAATTATGGATCTCTAGCAACACGACACATGGTGTAATTAGCAGGCAATTTTTTTTAACACAAAAAAAATTTAGATTTGTAAGGTGGCATTAGATAATGGTGTTTAGGGCATTTCTGGAAAAATTGCACCTTTAATGCAATAAAACCTTGGCATTGAATTTTATTTCATATTGTGTAAATTTGGAACCTAGCAACACAGCTGGGTGAAACAATGTAGCCTTTTACAATTATCTGGCTATTATTACCTGATTATTATCAGTCACACATTAGTTTAAACAATCACGGCCATGGATTACGTATACAAACCTCTAGAATAAAGGATAATTTGAGTCAGATGTTCTTCAGTTCAGGCGTCTGGACCCTCTTCGGTATATAAGAGAACACCCACAGCTTTAGTTACCTGATCGCCACGACAGATTTCTGTTGCAGTGCAATCTGGACGTGGGCAGAAATGCCTTGAAGAAATGTTACTGGAGGTTATAAGATAAGAAAGTGGCTACAAAGGGATTTCTGAAGGCGTCAGCCCCCCATTAGTACCCGGTCAAGCAAAAAGTTCAAAAAGCACACCAGCCAGCACTGATGTTAACCTTCCCAGGATGTGGACGTGCTACAAGGATCAGGCAATAAAATTCACCAACATGGGAACCCTAGGGTGACAACAAAGAGACCTGTAGACAAATCCTGACCCCTATAACCTCAGTCTAGAGGGGAAAAAAGCACTTTTTCATGAGGGGTTTCCACAAAGGAAACTACAGCCCTTTAAAGAAAACACTGACATCTGTGTCAAATTGTTGTGTATAGATAATAAGCAGAATGCCAGGGCATCTGTCAGTGATCAAAAAATGCAAAAAACGCCAAGTTATGCTGCACGATCCAAAAAGGATCCAAAATAGGAATAAATCAATCACAAACTAGGTCACACAGACGGAAATTCATATTGTAGAATATGAAATCTTGGCTAAATCTGAGTCTTGACCTCATTTGAACTGAAATTTTGATCTGAAACATGTCGTTCAAGCAAGACATCCTACAATACGCGTGAAATTCTGTAAATACCTGTTGTCCTTTACACCTTACTGATCCGCAACAAAAGAAAATGCATGGCTAAAGGTTATTGCTCATAAAAGTGCTTCCACCAGTTACTAAATATAAGGGCTCACGAACCTTTACAAACAGTGATCATGATTGTTTAAACCATTTGTTCAGCACTGTAAATATTTCGCACAGTTTCTAAACAAGACTTCTTTTTTCTGCACTCCGCCGCAAGTTTCTGCCCCGAAGATTTATGAGATCACATTGAAGAATTGGAGCAAAAATGTAGACAATTCCAAATGGTTCGCAAACTTTTTCACACTGATCTAAAGCAAACCAACCATTATTTGCCCTCCTGAGAAGACACACATACACCCTCAAACATCAGCTCCGTCTTTCAGACAGCGTCTCTCTTTACCAAGCACGAACCAGACGCAATAAAACCAAGAAAGGAAGAGAAGCGCCAAAGAAAAGTGCTTGTGGGTTCTTAGTTAGCACGTAAAGTAAAAAGGCACAAGTTGGAGAGAGTGCAATTAGCAAACCACATGTAGCGCAGCACATGTATCTCAGCTACAGGTAAAGAAACTGGCATTTCAGTCTCAAAATCGCATGCAAACACAGATAGTGATGTGTTGACGGGCACTGGAGGACTGGAAGAACAAGAGACTGGATGAAATGGAAAAGAGACAAAGAGAGAGAAAAAAAAAGGAAGGAAAGAGAGTGCGTAAGCAGGCAAGAAGAGAGAGCATGTGTTAAATCACTCAGGAAGAGGGCACTGGACTTCAGAGAGAGTGAGAGAGAGAGAGAGAGAGAGCAAGACAGAGAGAGAGAGAGAGAGAGAGAGAGAGAGAGAGAGAAAGAGAGAGAGAGAGAGAGAGAGAGAGAGAGGAGAAGCAGATACGCAAAGCCGGCTTTCACCTTGGTTACAGCAGACAGCATGAGTGCAAGAGCCACACACACACACACACACTCAGATGTGTGTCTAGAGATGCCTCCACACTGGATCTGGTGCTCACCTGGTCCAGAAGAGGATACAGCAGCACCGAGTTGGAAATCAGCATAGAGCAAGACTCTCACTCTTCTCCACTCTGTCTCTCTCTTTGTCTCAGTCTCCCCTCCTCTCTTTCTCTCTCTCTCTTTTCCCTCCCCTTCCACACACCCCCTTCACCTCTCCTTGTATGGATGCAAACAGCACACTCACACACCCTCCCATAATGGCGTGACCCCCCACCACCCTTTTTAAGGGTCTCTCTTTCCATTTCCAGTCATACAAAAATTCCTACCTCTTTAGTATTAAATGTAAACTCTCTCTCACGTCAAGCACTTTTAATTTCCCAATAAGTGGATTCCTCGTGATGACACCGAAAAAATGATGGTGCTTCATTACGGTTTCTGTAAAATATGTGCCTTAACAGTTATCCTAAATATGCAAATGAGGCTAATGAGGAAGAAGAGTGAAAAGGGGCTACTAAGTGTTATGTCAGTGTTTACCCTCATAGCCATGGGAAATAAACTGTTAAACATATAGTTTCTATAAATATTGTTCACAAATGTCAAATTCTGTCAATAAATGTGAAAAATAGTAAAGAAAATTATCTTAGGATATGGCAGAATGTCTCACCAAAGCTTGTCTCTAAATCTGGAGAGAAATACAGTAATTATGGATTACTAATGCTTTCCAAAATGTGCATTTTGCTCGTAAATCAGTAGCAGGGTTATTTAGGAAAGAATTGGCAAATACACAAAATGTGGTTAACTAGCACACTTATTTAAGGCCTTTCTAATGATTTACTTCAAATGAATTATTATAAATTAGTATTTTACTTCCAATGTATAATTTACATAATATGGTCGCACTTTCAAAGTGAAAAATGAAGAAGCAAGAATGAAGGACTTTTTAGATTATTTGGACAACTGCTGTTGATCATGTGACATGTGGAATATTCCAAATATTTCATAGGGGTGAATGAGTTCAGGTCCCAGGGTGGTGTGAATGCTGTAGGACACTAAAATGAATATTTTTCCTAATCTTTAATGGATTATTCCTGGAAAAGGATGTTTCAAGCATGAGATGTTAACAGAATTCATAAAATAATGCAAAATTAATAAGATTTCTGAAATATTTAATGATTATATTTCAAGGTGAGGTTTAGTTAATTTTAATAGCATAATTTCTGAAAGAAAAATACACAGATTTCATTTACAAAAGCCTTTTGCAAAACTATGTTTCGCATGAATGTTTGCTGATAGATTAGACTTCCCTTAGACTTCCATTATAAGTGAGGTTAAAGCAAACAGATTTTTTCTTTGTACAGTGAAACATGTCAGTTGCCTTATCTGAGAGATCCGGTTTGGTAAAATGGTACGTATTCTTTTAAGGACTTCACAAGTTCCCCCTGACGAGAACGAAGGTGTATGCATGTCAATTACACAAAAACGGTCTTCATCCACACCATCGAGAGAGGGAACAATGAAATTCTAGTGAAAAGCCAGCAAAACTCTGTAGTCATCTATGTTGGTGACACTACAGCAGACATCATCCAGAACTTTTTGGGGGGTTTTACTGAGCATACCAACGTGGAGTGATGGAGGCTCAAGCTTCTAGGCCTAAGCCTTGGCTTAAGTACATGGCTTCAGCCCATGGAAAATGACTTTCACAGGATGCCCTAGTTGGAGCTTGTGAATACCATATAAAAAAAATGTCAAGTCACAAACTGGTTTTTCATGGGCCTGGAAAAAAAGGCAGAGAAAAGGTGTTTCATGACCAAGTTTGAGAATAAGGTCATTGTTTCCAAGTGGATGTAGCCCTAAATACTGTAAAGCTCATACCATAACTTGCTTATGAATTTTACAACATATTATAAGCCTTTTTAATCAGTCCTATAAATCACTGCTGGTAATGTACAGGGAAAAAAATCATACTTACACAAAGCTGGGAAAGTACTGGGCCTGTACATTGTATTTCACATTTAGTCAAGTCATTGTAACTGTAAGAAGAGTGCATGTTATTATGGCTTACCGTAGATTGGTTTGCTTTGACACAAATTTGTCTGCACTGAGCAGCTTTAGGACAGCAGTGCAAACTGAAGAGTTGGTGGACTTCCTCTCTGACCTCAGCCTGAACTTTACTGGACAAAAGCTCTCACTGAATAGGTCCTGTCTGCTGAGCAGTTAAAGTAAAGTCACCAGGGAAAGAAATGGCAAATGTGCAAAAAGCATTCAGTGAGGGTTTTGTTTATTACAACCCCTTGCAAAAATATGGAAGCACTACTCTTGGAGGATATTCGTTCAACTGTTTTACTTTGTAGTAAAAAAAACATATCACGGGTATGACACACAACTATTTCATTTATACAGCTGTATATACAGCTGAACATACCTCAAAAAATTTTATGAAATTGTTGTAATTAATGGCACTTTTTTCATATCAAGTAGAGGAAAAAATTATGGGATCACCTTGCAATTCGCATTTCAAAAAGAAATACCTGCACAAGTCTAAATGAGTGTGCAGTTAAAACTGAGGTTTTGCAGACTTTACCGAGTTGTTGCATCTGGCTGATTGACAGGAATTGACAGGAGAGTTGTCAGTTAAAACAATTGAAAGGATTATAAAACTCCTTCAAGAAGATAATTTAACATGGCGTGTGGCAAAAGAAATTGGTTATTCCCAGTTAGCTACATCTAAAATTTGGAGCAAGTACAAGCAAAATGGGAAGGTTGTAAAAGGGAAACATACACGTAGACCATGGAAGACGGCAAAGCACCGAGACAGAAAACTCAAAGCAATATGTCTTGCAAATAAAAAATGCACAACATGAGAAATGAAAAACAAATGGGCAGAAACAGGAGTAAATGGGATTTACATACAGAAAAGCCAAACATAAACCATCATTAACAACTAAACAGAAGAAACCAAGGTTACAGTGGGCTAAATGAAGCTGTCATGGACTGTGGATCACTGGCTGAAAGGGATATTCAGTGATAAATGACGAATCTGCTTTGACCAAGGAGATGATGCTGGAACTTTTGTTTGATGACTGCCTGAAGAAAACAAGCAAATTTCCACCGTGACTGATGATATGGGGTTGTATGTCAAGTAAAGGACCAGGGGAGATGGTAGTCATTACCGTCAGTAAAAATGCACTAGCAAACCGTCCAGATTTCAATCTGATTGGAAATGTATGGTGGAAATTGAAAAAGAAAATGACATGACAAGGCTCCATCCTGCAAAACTGACCTATCAACTGCCATATGAGAAAATTAGAACCTGATAGATGAAGAAGATTGTTTTTCATTAGTGAAGTCGATGCCTCAAAGGATTTAAGCCATCATAATAGCCAAAGGAGGAGCAACAAAGTACTAATTGTGATTTTTTTTTTTTGGTTCATGGTTCCATAATTTTTTCCTCTACTTCATCTAAAAAAAAAATATGTGCCATAAATTACAACAACAATTTCATTTAATTTTTTGAGATTTTTGAGAAGCCAGAATGTTGAGCTGTTAAATAAAATAGTTTTGTGTCATATCTGTGTTTTGTTTATTTGCTACAAAAGTGATTCCATATTTTTTGCCAGTGGTTGTAGAGGTACTGAGGTCTTAATGAATAAACTGGCAACTCAAGTGTTATTTGATTGGGAAAATAAATGATTACACAACACTGCAGTCATGAACGGCTGGTGATTTATTAAAAACCTGGACGAGTGCTAAAACCACATACAGCACTGGAATGCTCAGCGCTCAACTTCTAAACAACCCCATTTGATCTTATCTCCAGAATGAGATCATTTACGTCTCAGTCTTATGTCAAAGTCATAATTTCACCTCAGCTGGTTGTCCAGTCCGCCAGAGCGTCCCTTGCGCTATAACTTTAAAACCCATGTCAGTTCAGCTCCCTTACCAAACTAAATCATGGATGGAAAAAATGACATCACTGTCTGGGATTAAGTGCAGATGCATTGACGTGAAGAGAAACAACAGAAGCAAGCTGCCCATCTTCTTCCAAACATTTATATGGAGATCATGGCTTGCATAAACAGTTACTCTCTGTGACTGAATTGCATAAATTGTGTAGTTTGGCTTTACAGCTTCGCCTCAATGAGCCGGTTTTAGACATAATATATGGTCACTCAAACTTTTTTCAACTTTAACATTAATCATACACATGGACCACACCTGCTAAACTGCTAAGTAGCAGCTGAAGTGTGTGTTTAGCTGGTTGTAAGGTGAGTGGTGAAACATTCAGCAATGCGGAATAGCTGTGTTTCTGTAGCATTCAGAGAATTACCGAATAACAGAAATGTCAGAAATGCTGTTAAATGTAGCACACAAAAGAGGTGCAATAAATATTGCAGAACAAAAATAGCCACTTTATCTCCTTTTTCAACATCAAAGATAATATTACGTAATAAATGGCATCTGCTAGAAATTTTCTGAATGACAGCTGTCAAACTCCTCTGTCTATATTCGGTCTACTGTGACATGACAAATGACATGACATGACAATGATGAGAACATTATTCAGTTTAGCTCAGCAGCATGCTGAAATGATCCTTTACCCAAAAGACACAAAGTAAGCAGCCTGCACTTCGTCAACATTACCACGTTGCACAATCCCATGCAGGGAAATGAAGGTAGTCACATCGTAAACCATTTCTGTAAAACACAGTTGCCCAAGATCTGTTTCACAACAACCTCCCTCAAGGATAAATCTGGAACACGAGGAGAAGGGCAACTTTAAAAAGCACTTTTTAATGTCACCTCATCTCCTCATAGTTGCATACTTTCAAACCTGCGTGACCAGATAGAGTGAAACAATAAAACAAACACTTTATTTTTCTCTAGAAGACATTAGAGGAAAACAGCTGCTCACAATTGGCCAGATATAAATTTGGCCAGGAACTCAATCATTATATCAAACATGAGGCATAGTATTCTCAGAAGTTCCATAATCAGATGTGAAAGTTGGTAGAGCCACAAGCCAAACAACCTAAAGCACAGTATGAAGTCCCCAAGTTTCCCAGGTGACCTGCATTTGTACTGCGGCTGATGAAGTGGATCAGTGGGTGGTGGCACGGGGCTAGGATAGAAGCTGGACCAGGACTATGGTTACCAGTATTCTCCATTGCATCATCACAAAGTGTAGCAAAGGGTCAGTAGGGTGCCAACTGGTCTACAGCCTGTCACTTTCCAATTGTGTGGTACACCATGTCTAAAACGTGCTCCAGCACTTTGCAAAGGCCCAACCTAGTGGTTATTAAGTTTAGGCAATCTAAACTTAATCTTTCTTATGGGTTGGCCAGTACACCCACACATGGTCCCACATTGCAAAAATTCCCTGCCCCATCCACCTTTTCACCTGCACCAGAGCAAAGTCACTGTAATATCCTGCTATATGTGATGATCGACCATGGGCAGCCCTTCCTCGATGGCATTGTTTGAATCCATTGTAGGCATGAAGGAGGAGTATCCTGCTAGCAGATTAGAGCCACTCTACTGCCTCACACGGTTGCCATCAGAGAGCTAGGCCATGTCGCAATGGAGTCATCCTGCAAGGTGCTGTATGCCAAAAATAATTGTCTTGGAAGGCTGCAATTCACTAAGACAAGTTTCCTTCCAGCCTTTAAAGTTGAGGAACCACATGAGGGAGCCATGAGACATCCATATGAGGAACTGCCTGGCATACAGGACGGTGCAGAAATGTCTGTACCAAAGCCAGCAATTCCGGGTCAAGCTATTCTGCTCGGAAAAGACCAGGGCATGGCCGAAGAAAGTAACCATTCACAATCCCAGCCGCTCACCCTGCAACAGCACTCCACCAATCCTCACATTGCTGCATCAATATCAAGAATGAAAGTCTGCTTGGCACTGGGTGTGTCTGGATAGCAGCCCTTCTCAGCACATACTACAGTTTTAGGCTAAGTCGCAGTCTTTGTTTAACTCCAACCAATAGTCCAAGTGGTCTCCAGTCCTTGTTGATTAGTATGATGCCAAACCAAAGCTGCACAGAAGCAAAGTTGCAGGGAACAGCAGCCACATTCACTGAATTAGTAGCCACACCATTGGTGTTTATCATGTGGCCCAAAAGTGCCATTTTGCAACAAAACAGGTAACACTTATTAGGGTTAACCTAAAGGCTGGCCTGGCAGTAGCAGGAAGTTGCACAGGGCCCTGCTGAAAATACGCTGACTGAACCAAGGAGTCATCGAGATACACCACAAAGCACCTCTTGGGAGCTTGCTGCACGTGGCTTTGCAAAATGGCAGAAGCATTGCAAAGGGTATCACTTTGAACTTCTAGATTCCTTGGCTCTCTTAGGTTTAAGACCTTGGCCATTCTTAGTGAGGTCTTCCTTTACCTGCCATCCACATGCGAGATGACCAGTAATACCGGTCTACAGACAAGGTAGAGAAGTCCTGACATAACAGGCCCTAATCATTTACCTACAAGTGTTAGGGTTACCTGATAAAAAGGCCAGTAATTTTAGATGTACCTAATTACAGGCAACTGTGTGTGTAAATATGTATAATCATCTACCTATATTGATCTCACATATACACCCATACATTAACTGATGTTATTTAAAGCTTTCCAAGATACACTATAATTTAGATAACCTTCGTGTAAGGCATTATCAAACCCTTCACACCGAATATTCATACAAACAAGTGCTCTTCTACACACTGCCCATGAACTACTCCTGGTTAGAAAAACAAGGTTCAGGAATCCAGCACTAAACGTGTCAGAAATCTAGGGCACAGGAAAGATGGCTCATAAAGGTCCATTTGGGAACCATTTGAGTTGGCAGGCAAGGTAGGGTGTGCTATCTCTGTAGCTCTCGTAAAGCTCATTTCACTGTATCACCACCCCCATGCCGGGGGGCACAAGCAGATATACACAGGCATCATAAACACGATTGGTTGGGGCTCCCTGTTAAACACACATCACTGAACTTCCCTTATTAGTCATAGTCCCAAACAAACAAGTGCTGTTTTCATCATTGCACTTGTTTTTTTTCTTTTAAAAACTGCTTTAATACTAATACAAGAAAAATTTATGAAAAAACATCAGGTGAACCCTTTAGCATGAAGAGACAGTGGGTTAATATTTAGGATTTTATTAAAATACCTTGTGGAATTTACCATCAGAGGTTACCATCACAAACATGATTGTTTTCTAATATAAAAAAGAAAACAAAAGCAAAAGTAAAGCCTAAGAGCCTAGTTACAAGATTTTTTTTTCTTCTTCTTTTTTTTTTTTTTTTTTTTAGTTTTTGCAGTCTGGTGATGGGGGGGTCAATTTACAAAGAAAAGAAAGGTGGTGAAAGAAAAGAATAAAAAGTTCACATGTTGTAAAAATACATTTCCCAAGTTTAACGTTACACACAGTTCAATTAAAACATTCATTCTTTCATTGTTAGATGTCAGTGCGAGAAATATGCAACAACAAAAAAAAATGTGAAGGGAAAGAAAAAGGGGACACAGCTAAGCTTGAAGGGACTGTAAGGAGTACACTCTGGATGATCTTCATGCTGGAGTTTCAGAAAGAAGTGACCGACAGACTCCTGGAGGCTGTGTGTGTGTGTGTGTGTGTGTGTGTGTGTGTGTGTGTGTGTGTGTGTGTGT
>JAQQZR010000002.1:4763789-4782991 GCA_030068235.1 Notoglanidium macrostoma | reverse complement strand
AGTGACCGACAGACTCCTGGAGGCTGTGTGTGTGTGTGTGTGTGTGTGTGTGTGTGTGTGTGTGTGTGTGTGTGTGTGTGTGTTTGTGTGCGCGCGCGCGCGTGTGTGCGCATTTCGAACCCTGAGAGAGAAAGTGACTGTTCCAGACCCTATGTATTTATTAGTGGACCAGCTTTAGCAATAACTCCAGGTTTGATAGAGGGGATTTGGGAGAAAATCATTCAGGTTCTCTGTAAAATACGTAAAACAAAATGGCTAATGAGTAACGTCTCCTCTCTTCATATAGAACACAGGTTGGGGATGGGGTGGGTGACCAAGTCCACCATAGTGTATGAATTTAAGGCTACTACAGTCAAGTGAAAGAAAACCTGGAACTTTAGACAAGCTGCTGAAAAGGACCTTTTAAAGTGAATGCTGGGAAGAAGAGGTCTTTATGAAATGTTTCCATACAACATGTAGAACAGTGAATAATACAAAAACACACTGCTGATGTTCAAGCCTGAAGAAAATTATAGCGTTCAATAATATTACATGTACACCAAAGGAAAAAGCTTAAGAGTATAGCTAGAACTTTTTGAAAGGACAGAAGAGGAGATATCAGACGACACCAAATTACCAAAACAAGCAGTTTCAAGCTCACGGGTGGCTCACTGTTCCATGAGACTAATCAGTCAATCAAGAGCCAACTAGACAGAAAAGCAGAATTAAAAAGCAGGATTTGCACGGTAACAGACATCTCATGCACAAAAACTAGTTTAGTTCTGATCTTTGCTGGATTTTTTTAAAGAGAGAGAGAAAAAAAAAAGTGATTAACTCAGGATTAGATAAAATCTCCGCCACAATGAACATCTATGTAATGTTCTTAAACCATTCGATAGGAGTTTATTTCCGACTGTATTACCTATCACCTAGCTTATTCGAGAGCAGACCCCAAACGCATCGCTAATACATATATACTCCCTACAGTAAATGAATATGCAGTTCTCGTTCATAACTAATCAAAAACAGGGAAAGCTCTAAAATTAAAGCCTGCAATTCAGACTCTAACTCAAACTACCAGATGCTAGACTATGCTGAAGAAAATGGATTCTAAGCAGAGACAGATCCTTGTTAGGTGTGTTAGATATACTCAAACACACGCCCAAAATTGTTTTCTGAAACAGCAAAGTACAATCTAAGAAGAAGCTGTACGATGCAAAGAGCAAGTAGATCATACATTCAATATCTGTTACTGAGGTACTAGAAACGGTTTTCCTTGACACAGAACACTTTTCATACAAGAGACTCTTCTCGGGGGAAGATTGTACCCCCCTTTGCAAAATGACTGGTTTGTCAGTGATCTCTCTCAATCCAAATGCTCACCCCAAACCTCACTGCGCTCCTTATGTTGGGTACAAATTTGGGTTTAACAAAACAGGAAGAGAAGGCAAAAAAGAAAACAGCTAACACTGATTAAATCTGCATCGTTGTCTTGAGGTTTGCACTTCTGACTGATAAAGGGACAGATTGCACGCCTGCCACATCTCTGTTCTGAATCTTTGGAAGTCAGCCACGTGGTCTGCTGATGGATGGTGTGAGGCAGTATGGTTCTGCCTGCTTCCCTCTCTAAAAGCACAATGCCCTACTTGACAAAAGCACTGACGGCTTCTGAGCAAGGACAAGTGCACGGGTGAAGTGCAGCAGGTAAAATGAAATGCTGAGACAGGCTTGGACTCAGAAGTACACGGTCACTGACCCCTAATGGCCATACCAGGTTACTACAAAGATATGTGTACAAAAGATGAAGGAAAAAAACCCATCCAAGATCTTTAAATGTCTGCAAACCCCTGGCTGGACAGAGGCTATTCAAGACAACAGCTTTAGACAGTATATGCATACATTGTTGTGTGTGTGTGTGTAGATCATCTCATCTTCACTTAAGTGCCTGACAGGGTGAGAGAAGCCTGACTCCTCACTTACACAGTGATGTCATGGGAAAAGCAGGAGCAGAAGGAAGGACTATCGGACATTGAGAGTATCATGAACAAAGGTCACTGTGAAAAAGCTGAACCACCCAGGGAGGCACATCCAGGAAGTAAGAAAAGATAAGAAACACAAAGGAGTGAGGATCAAGGTGGAGGATGGGTATGTTTAAGAAGAGAGGAGTCCCAAAATAAAAAAAAAAAAACGAGAAAAAACCGAAAAAAAAACCTAAATCCTACCTCAAAAACAAAGGAGGAGAAAAGTATTGGTACACTTTAAACGTAACGTGAACATCTGCAAGTGGAACACCGGCCTTCTAAGACTTCTATAAATGTGCTGCCATTTTATCCCCCAGTTTTCATAAAGATAACAGCAAAAGTAATGAAAGATTAAGTGTAATGACACAGCTTACTGAATATTCCCACTCACACGGTCTTTATAAGAGAATCATAAATCATTGTGAAGTTCAGAGATGCACACACACAAAATAGAGATTTCTTACATCTACACTGTTAAAGGAGATTTCACTCTGCAGAAGTGGAAAAGTGACCAGACGTCAATAAAAAGCTGTACACAAACGTCATGTTTATGATGCTCTTACAGAGACCTACATGTCATTTATCCATACATTATTGATACAGTGAAGCATATGAGTGAACAGATACCCAACAAGCTTTACAGGAAATGAGAGAGTTTGTCCTCCTTCGGTCATCTTTCAGAAGGACAGGATGGACACGATTCACACGATGTCCTCAACATGAAGGAATAAGTGGAATCAAAGGTGTCCAAGATCGCCACTGAGTTACTGTCAGGCACAGACAGATGACACGTCGTTTCTCTTATCATTCTAATCAGGTTGTGAAAAGTGTGGCTATTGGTAGCTGTCCACTGGAACTGAGGTCAAAAAGAAATTCAATGACTCAAGCCACTTTGCTTCAAGGGTCAAACCTATGCTTTTTTTTGTTTGTTTGTTTGTTTAGTTTTTTTAAAAAGAGGATCACAAATGAATGCTTGGGAGGCTGGGGGGGGGGGGGAGGGTCCATGTGTTCTTTACTATACTGTTAAATCAGCTGGACAGACAAAAGGCAGGTAGAAGACACACTACTGAGAAACAAACTCCGACTAGTCCCGATTCAAAAAGGCATAAAAAATAAAAAGGGGTTTTCTAATTCTAACAAAAACAACCCAATTACTGAATCCTTGAGAAAGAGTTATTGCTTGCTGCACAGGTGGAAAAATAAACAGATACGACAACGAAGAAATGGAAGGAGAGGTTGGGGGAAATGTTTTTGAGGGGGTCACGTCTGGACTTGTGTGTTCTGTTTGCCTTGATTGACCCGGGTGTTACGTCAAAAGCAGGGCATCAGCGTGGATTGAGCCCTAGAAAAGGGGAAAAGGACATCGCTGGGGCAACGATGGAATGTGTTGGGATGCTATTGCTCAGAAGGGACGTCTCTGTCAGCCTCTGCCTTGGTTGGCTGCCCAGGTGAGGGGGTGTGTGGTGGGTGTGAGACCGGGGCGAGGGGATGGGTTATGGGCAGCGTGCCTGCCACCATGCCCTCTACTCCTGCCCCTGCACCAGGCAGAGCTCCCGGGGTTACACCAATCAGACCTGCCGGAAACCTGGGAAGGACAGATGTTCAAATGTTCAACAATTGTGTATGGGTACATGTAAAAATGAGTAAGGAACGACTTGTCTTGGTGAAGCAGATCTCACCTGTATCCTGCTCCGTTGAGTTCAGAGTGCACAGAGGCAGTCTCCATAGAGGGCCACTGGGAAGCTGCCATCAGATACTCCTTATTCACACAGTTCTTCAGACTGTCAGGAATACGACCTGCAGACACACACACAAAAAATATAATAAATCAGCCATACAAACAAAATCATCACTTGAGAAGATGTTTGAGAAGTGTTTGAGATGGGAGAAGGTTCCAAACCTGTGATGGCTCTGCGTACTTCCCGTGCTGCCTCCTCCCTCGCCTCAATGGACGCCTGCTCACTGTACCAGGATGTGTGGGGGGTGCAGATCAGATTAGGGGCATCCTTTAGAGGCCCCTGTGAGAAGCTGTGGAATAACATGCAAAGGCAAAAGCGATTTGTATCATCACACCAACCTGCAGTTCTTCTACGTCCCATAACACAACCCGTTCAGTGGTCATAACTAATGCTGCGTTCGACTAGAACTCGTAATTTCTTGTACATAACAGTACAAGTACCTGCTTTAGATCGATCAAATAGACAGACATATTAGCTTGTTAAATCTATAAGTGGCTACATAGTTTTAGTATAGAGTACCGTTTAGAGGAAGTACATACACATCTCTTACTACAGTTAATTGGCTGGCTTGTTGCTAACAAAAGACAAACATGGGTGCGTCCATGGTTTATTCTCCACTTTGTGGCATTTATGCTACGAAATCCCAAAACAACAAAACCCACCATTATCCTAATTACTATATTTATTGAGGTATTGTCCTGACTGGTCACCCTGAATGGGTTCAATCCAAAACTCAGTAACTCAAAGTAAATTCTAAATGATTTCGGACCTGATGTGTTCCTAGTACATAGATACTGTACTCATTTAAACAAATGAGGTTAATATTTGAATAGCTTAATTATGCTCAGTGGGGGTGTTGGGGGAATTTATTATTTTACAATTGAAGTAGTCCCAAGCAACACCAACTTTGCTTCGTAAACCTGAATCTCGTGGTAATATTTGGACAGTATGTATAAATAAGACAGAGAAGAACACAAAGACTCTTTCACACATACTTGCTAAAATATACAAGCTTACCTAAAGGGCTCCGTCTCATGGACGTCGAGAGCTGCGCCGCGTATTCTGCCCTCTTTCAGTGCCTGGGCCAGAGCTTTCTCATCCACCAGTCCCCCTCTCGCAGTGTTCACCAGGAACGCACCCTGGCGCATCTAACACACAGATTATGGGATGCAATCACTTAAGTGTTTTTTTGATAAATGTATAAAACAGAACCCCGGACATGATGTCTCGAGTGTTTTTTTTCCTATGAGAGTGCACAAACACACACACACACCACCACCTATAAATGACATGGTGCAGTAGGTGTTTGTATGTATCCTGTGTGGCGATAAACTATGGATATGGCAAAGATTTCCCAGCTAGACGGTAAAGCTAGGGGAGCATTTGTGCAAGCTAGGGTGCAAGTGTGTGTGTGTGTCTTAGCCATCTGCTGGATAGTGATGTGTTCCTTCATGAGGTGGTGTGTGTGTTAGCTACCTGTTTAATAGTGAAATCATTGATGAGGTGGTGGTTGTGTTCGTTCAGGCTGCAGTGAAGGGACACGCAGTCTGAGTGGATGAGCAGATCCTGCAGCGTGGCCATGCGCTGGAGCCCCAGTGATTTTTCTACCCCCTCGGCCAGGTATGGGTCATAGAATATCACCCCAAAGCCAAACGCCTTCGCCCTCAAAGCCACCGCTTGGCCAACACGTCCTGAAACAGACACCAGAAATCAGAGCTCAAGATTCTACACCGCCTACTGACCACTTCCACATGTTTTGCAGTGCAGGTCATCATAAGGAGACCAATGGGAGAAATTTGGAAAAAAAGACCAGGAATGTTATTGGGTTGACAGAGCTAAAATCTTCACATTATTAGAATTTGAGTCAAATCATGATAAGCCAATGTCTCATCCAGGCATACCACCTGCATAACCAAGCAAAATTAAAAACTGCTTGGAAGTACATTCACAATTAAAGCTGATTATATCCCATCATGGATCAATTCTTATGGTTATAATTCAAGGACTACAATCTGACATTACAACTCTCTTATTGTCCAAGCTTAAGAAGGTTAGGAACATGACAAAGAACACAAACCTAAAATATAAACCCAAGAATGTTATAATCGCGTGGACTTGAGTGATTTAAAGGCTCACCGAGGCCAATGATGCCCAGCGTCTCTCCTCGGATGCGCGCGGCTCCTCCTGCCACCTCTCTGATTTGCTCGACGCTGGAGGCTCGGGTGCCCTCGCGCAGGGCCTGGTGCATCCAGGTGACACGGCGGTACAGGTTCAGGATCAAGCACATGGAAGTGTCTGCTGTCTCCTCCACAGACGCAGCCGGCACATTACACACGGCGATACCTGAGCGTAGCAGACAGGTGGAAAATTATTTCTCCATTTCTCAGATACTCAAAAGCCCAAGAAGCCAATCAAAACCAAAAATCAGGAACTACTCAAGGCTTGACAGTTAGCAGAAGGGCAGTGTGTCGAACTCACCGAGCTCCGCTGCGGCTTTGATGTCCACGTTGTCGAATCCGCTGCCGATCCTCACGATGACACGGAGCCCTTTGAACTTGTCGAGGTCGTCTCGCGATAGCGAGATGGTGTGATATAGTAACGCAGCTACAGCCTCGTTAAGAACCTGGATGGACATCAGAGATGTTTATCATCACAGTTGGACGCGGTCTACAAAACCACAACCCCATCGCGCTGTATTAAAGCTACCTTTTCGTGGATCTCCTGAGTGGACTGAGCGTCACAGAAGGCCACAGTGGCCACGTCCTTCAGGATGGGCATCTCCACTGTGCAGTCCCGACCGTCCAGGAGCGCCACCAGAGGACGAGGGTGCATGGGCCCGTTTAAGATGGGTGGGCGAATGCCTGCAGGACAGAGAGGAGACATTTCATTGGCACTCCAGTTGAGGGAAGTGCATATGGCCCATCTTGGCGGGATTGCAATGCTATATCAGACATTACTCAGCTACGAATACAAATATTCACAGGAAGGACGTGTCTAAAAGAAAGCAACAAGTAGATCAAACATTCAGGGTGAAATCTTTTTTTAATCAAGCATAAAGGCCAAGCTTTAATAAGATCATTTAAACTGAATACAGGCCCCATGATTTATTTATCAGACACAGTTTAAAGCCCTGGGACATGCAGATATCTTATCAGATACCGGAACTTCCCTGTGGGGCCATCGCCCCCTTGCATTATTGTTGCTTTAGGCACTTGCAAATGTAGTATTTCATTAAGGTCTCAGTTTTAAAAAAAAAAAGGCAGTTAAGCCAAAATGTATTTAACTGATCCAGTCATGACTTGCGTGTAAAAGGGTTTCCATTTGATCGTGTAATGCAACATGTTCTGTTAATTTTGCATTTTCTAGCTTCTAATTTCCCCACATGGTAACCTGGAAGCTAACCCGGTCTTCCAGTTGGCGCAAATTTCCTCCAATTTCAGCAGAATTTATGCTAAATATTACGCCTACATTCGCACTGTCAAGATCATGTAACTCCAAGGGCATGGAAGAAGTGCAGCTGCATGTAGACAGACACAAAAGCATATCCCGTTTCAGCCCACACATGGGCGTAAGGGGAATCACATCATCGCTGGCCCCTGTCCATTTCCAGACCCCCACAGCAGGATAAACAGATGAAGGGGTCGAGGAAGAAGTGGACAGAAGAAGCAGGAGGAATGGGGGTATTTGGGCTGAGAGTGGGGGCAGGGGGCCTTGACATGACTCATGATGACCTAAATCCTGTGGGGTATGAGCAGGCCAAACTCTCTGTACACCCCACATCTGGTAAATGAGATCGATGCAGACAAATGAAAGCATAGTTCACACTGCTGCTGTTCTAACATATAAGTAGGCTGTGTACACCCTCATACACTTCATATTCAAATGACATGAGGCGAGAACGAACACCAGCACAGAGAAAGCTGATACTAGATTTGCTCTTGGCTATTCAAAAAGCTCATTTATATAATGGGCTTAAGATTCTTGTTAAGAAATACAGAATTTTTTGGATGAAAAGATGATTCATGCCACGGAAATAGCACCGTAGTAACCGTTTCAGTTGCTACAAATAGCTTTAACACCATCAAGAGACTCTTCCTCTAGGCATAATCATTAAAACGTGTACCTTTTACATTCATCTATAAAAAAAAAAAAGGCACCTTTGCAAAACATGAATTATGCATTAATTTAAAAAAGAAAGAAGGAAAAAACATTCACGATTAACATCTAGTATAATCTCGCGGATAAACGTTCTTCTCACACAAATTCAAGCTACTAGGCGGCAATAAAACTGAACAGCAGTGCCCTTTTGCCCCGCTGACAGGTGTCCACTCGGCTGCCTGCTGGAGACTTCTGGAGAGCAGAAGCTGTTAACCCAAGAACGCTCGTCTCCATTTCACTCTCGCTAAAACCCTAAGCGGCTGATTGACGAGTGTAACACTAGGAGGCTTACAAAACAAATATTTGTTTAATTTCTTTCCATTCATGTCAGGCCTTTTTCACAGCACGCGCACATGCGTGCACATGCGCGCGCACACATACACACGAGGATGGGGAAACATGGCTGCCAAGATATGAGAAAACCGCCAAGGCCCAGTTTAAACAAAGTGGAAGGGGGGAAAAAAAATGCTGAGAGGGAAAACTCTGAGAATGTTAATCGTAAAGCCCTTGCGTGAACAATGCAAACGCTTATTCCTCCGAGGTCACGGAGGGAGCGTTGTGCGGTGTCGAGCACAGATGCTGTGTGTTGAGGTTGAGCCAGTGGGTATGAAAAAGAGAGAGCAGCAGAAGAGGCATGGCCAAGCAAACAATGCCATTCATTTACAGCCCGGTCCTCCTCCTCCTCCTCCTCTCATCCACCCCCTCTCGTCCCAAACCTCCTTGTCCTCCACCCCTCCACCTCACTTTCTTACTCCGCTGCTCCAACACACACAAAGAGGGGGGGTGGGGTGGAATGATAATACATTAGCACCACACCCAACCTCCTGCCTGCCAGACGCAAATACACATACGCTTGCTCAACCACACGGATGCGTTTATTCATACCGTCAAAATAGGAAAATTACCGCTCGAGACACCGCACCCAACCCACAATACACCCAACCCCCCCCCCCGAGCCTTTGCTTCACATCCCACAAAACATACACACACACACACACACACACACAAAACATCCTAACCTTGCATCATGAAGTAAGCACGCCTGTCTTCTCTCCCCCTCTCTCTCTCTCCTCTACCGCTCTATCACTCTCTCTCCACCCTTCACAATCAGTGTCAGGCTGTTTTTGCCTGGCAGGCACCCAGCTGTCATCCACACCCAGCTCCTCCCCCCACAGGCGCCAGCCAATCACAAGGTGCAGGCACTGGGCACCAACCAACCAGCACTAAGGCCATTAGCATAGGCGAGCAGCTCACAAGCAGTCAGACAGTTATTGTTTTTTTTAAAGCGACAGCAGCTCGTTCTCCCGGCAGGCCCTGCAAACCTGCGTACTTCTACACTCGGCATGTCACAAGACCCCGCCTGCCTGCCTCGTTCGGTCCTTAAGAAGAAACGCTGATGGGTAAATGTCAAGATCGACATGCGTTTTAACTTCCTTCCTTTCACCTCCCTGCATTCAAAACCAACATTAGCACAATTAGGTGTGTAACTTTTTGACTATCACTACACAATAACACGGATTAAAATTCACTTAACATGAACTAAACTCCAGGGTCAGTCATCATTCTCAGCACAGACTGCTTACTCAGACACGCAGGGTTCTCCTGAACATCATAAGAATTCAGCCACTTCTCTCCACCCCACACACACACACACACACACACACACACACACACACACACACACACACACACACACACGTTACTCAGCTGCTTATTCAGTCTCTCACCATCTTCAGACTTTATCACTGCAACATGCCCCTGGTTGGTTTTCTACATGGCTATTTACATCTCACAACTGCAGAATGGAAACCACCCTACATCAGATTTAATGCCTACGAGGACAATTTTTCACAAACAGAGTTTCAATTGCTCGTTCTGTGGGACGCTCGTAAAATTCGAGCGAAGCAGGCAGGACGTAGCCTTATGTACATCTCGGGGAAATGTTTTAAATGAAGCGCTAAAACAATGACCGGCTATTCTGGATGACGTTTCGAATAAAAGAAAAACTACGGACAACTTCAAGGTGCTCACGAATCTAGAAAATCCAGGAGACTGGTACACAAAAACACACTTTTCGGTAGGTTTGAAGGAGCACTGAACATTACAGTAAAATAAGTTCACTCCAAAAGTCATCCAGAATAGTACGCATGTATGTGTATGTGACAGCTCCAGTTTGTTCGGTCTGTTACGGACGTCGATGCTCCGAAGAAACGCAGGATATGCACGGCGGCCATCTTGCGTACGAGCAGTCATGGTATGAACTCGGCTCTAGAGATAATACGGACATAAAGCCTGAGAAAAAGCATTCATCAGAATAAGTGTGCGTGAACCCTCGGACTTCCCATGCAAGCACCCACGGTGAGAAAATGAGTTTAGGTGAAAGGACACAGCTTGTTTTTTTTTGCTCAACAAGTTAGAGCATCACAGTAAACAGGGTTTGAGTTAACCCATGTCCCATTTAGTTGCAGCCAAACATATTTTCTGAAGATAGGGGTTAGGGTTAGGGTTAACCCTAACCCCTAGGGTCATCCTGATGAGCTAAATCAGAGTTACTGAGCGGGGATGAAAGTCAGATCTCTCTGAGATGCACTGGACTACCGTGACGAGCGACTACGGTGGAAGGGAAGAGGACAGAGGGCACGGTTGCTTGGAGATTTTTTTCCTAAATGTCTGACGCAAGGAAGCGAGGACGTTAGGACACCAGGTCAGGACACGCAAATGAGGAGCAAAAAGTATAGGAGTGACATTTCAGACGTGTGGCAAATAACAGGAGCTCTGACATGGCGAGCTGCACCTTGTGTTTAGCCTAGAGAATTCGCTAAGACACTAAAATCAGCAGAACATAATACATGATCCACATGAGATCCATGACCGGAAATGAAAAAGAGAGGCGTATTTATTGCCTGTTTGCCATCCTATTCCTCTTTACAACTGTGGGTGATATTGTACTGGTATTTTGCAAGCTGTCTATCATCAGCAGGACTGAGCAGGACTACAGATACATAACGCTATTTTATCACCTGCTTGCTTTGAAACGATTCCAGGTGATAGGTGTGGAGCTGGGTGTATACTGTGTCCTTGTCATGAACCACCCAGATTCCTGTACGCTACTTATGTGTCAGTCTGCAATCTGAAGGTAACACAAATGCGGAAATTCGGCCTGCTGTTAAGGAACGCTGCGCTGAGCTGAGCGCTCCAGAAATAGCTGAAGCACCACATTTAGGCCCTCATTGTTCCTGCGGTTTACAGCACTATAACGGCGCGGAGCGAGAGACCCTCTAAGAGCCGTCTGCTCCGCCTCTGCCGCCCACAGGAAGGAGCACA
Organism: Notoglanidium macrostoma; assembly: GCA_030068235.1. NCBI lineage: Eukaryota > Metazoa > Chordata > Actinopteri > Siluriformes > Auchenoglanididae > Notoglanidium > Notoglanidium macrostoma. Next base: position 4,771,770 of record JAQQZR010000002.1, on the reverse strand, counting down.
GATAAAGAAAAGAGCTCTGCATCGGCCCTACTCTACACACGCTCTCTATCTACACACACACACAAAGCCCTCAAACAATAATCAGATCAAACTCACTTTACATGCACACTTCGGCTCGACCGTGTGAGTTAGCACCACTTTGATATTCCTGTATGTGATTCAACAGTTCAACAAACACGCACACAGGGGTTTTAAGCAAAAATATCTATCACTGACACGTCAATACTGATACTGGTATCTGTCTGGATCGTATTTATAAACATAACCCCTGGTGCCAGGTGATACGGATCCAGATCCGGACTACAAGCAGCACTGTATGAGTAAAAACAGCAGCTCTAACCCAGGATGTTGCTCTGGACGATAAGCAACTAGCAGTCATTAACAACGAGGAGTTCTGGCACAGTGAAACAACACTTTTCTTACATCTGTACAGAAACACGTCTCCGGAGTGAAACGAAAGCCGCTCTCCACCGTAGGGCTGGGTATGGTTTAAATTTCAGCAATCCCGGCTTTTACCGATTTCCAGTTTCGTCTCCAAAAAACAAAGCCATAAAGCGGAATTGTCACACTGTTGTGCTCGCATCTAAAGAAACGGACACGCTATTGCATTGGTGCGTGACGTGGTCAGGATTCACGTAGCTTAGTTTGCGATGATAAAGGACCATCACTGAAATTAAATTGTTTTCCAATTGATACCAGGAACTTGATTCTAATTTGGAACGGCGTTCTGATTCCCAACGCTAATCCACTGTAAACCTACACAATCTAAAACAGAGCTAGCTAATCAACTCGCTAACGTTACACCGCGGGGGTGTACTAGCCTTGCACACGCGCACGTGTTTTACGGTGGCATTTCCTCAACATCAGCAGAGGAAGAAATGTTCTGTGACGTCCCTTGATGACTGGTACAGAGCAGTAGAACCGGGAACTATGATAGAAAATTGTTGCGATACAGTTACGATTTAGCAATTCGTCTTGTAAAAATGACACCTTTATTTGATTTTACACTTTTTTTTGTACATTTTCCCCTCTATTTCAGTGTTGACGTATTCTCGTTACATTTTAAATGAAATAAAAACACATTTTAAATTAAATAAAAGGATCGACATCATTCCGAAGGTTTATTAATCATTAATCAGCGCTACATGTCGGGACACATTTCAGGCATTGCAGATTCCTCTAACACAGGATACATCATGAGAACTTGTTTTAGTCATATTACCCACCCTTACTAATGAACTTACTCACATACGAGTACATAAACAAATACAGTTCGGATTCATTCCTAAAATATAAAACCATGTGAAACAGATATACTGTGATTAGGATATTTTTGTCAGTACTTTACTACTTATACTATAAAAAAACAGACAGCTTTATGGCCAGTCAAATTACTGCAAATGAGTAGACACCACGTGTATTTATCCAAATGTATTAAAATTTTTGTTCTTGTTTTCAGACACTACCCCATCTTAAAGACGACGTGAACATCCTCAATGAATTAAAACACCATACTCGCTCATCAAACCAGGAAACGTGCGTCTGTTAAAGACAGGAAACAACACCAATCTATAAACACCGGACCAAATATTCCCTAGACTCCAAATCTGCCCGTGTTTAATCTGATTTCCATATAACACTTTCTAATACAATTCAAAAGAACTAGGGTAACGTGAGGAATGTACCGTTCTTACTCCTGACTCCGGGTGTTCCACGTTGAGTGAATCGTAAATACACAAGCGTACACTACAACAGCTTTTCTTCCCATATGGGAAAGAATTTGATGCAAGAGCGCGGGGTCAGGGGCAGTACAGTGCCCCGGAACATTCGAGCCACAGCACCGCGGCTGAACACAACCTTCCTGTAAATACGGCAGAACCGAAACAGCACGGAGCCATCCTTCTGTAGCAGGGCCAGATAATCATAATCGCACAATTCATCACGTTTCAACCTCAACGTCTTGATGGCGATGACGATACGACGTTGCCATGGAGATAGGTCACGATACACTTGCTTCTGGCTTTGCAAGCCTACACTGGCATCCAAACACCGCTGGTCCGACACATTTACGCTGCTTGTTGTGAACGCTATGGATCACGATTATGTTTGCGAAGAAAGATGATCACCCAACATGTTTCCATTCTTCTTTGGTTCTAGATCAGCAAACTGTCGGTGCCACTCTTGAAATTAGAAGACTAGGCACCGGCTCCAAAAAAGGGAAAGGGGTATTAGTTCAAGTGAAAGAAATTGTAATGCTACACGATACAGAGACAAAGGCATTCTGTACGATTGTGTGCTTCCAACTTCGTGGCGACAGTTTGGGGAAGAAGCGCGTATGGGCGAGACACTCAAATATCCACAAACCTTTGGCCATATAGTGTTTATTAGCTAATGCTAAGCTGCTTGTTCATATGGTTTAACCGTCTGAACGAACACCAAGTACACTAATCGCTTTCCGGTCACTGAGGCAGCTAATGAAGGCAGCTCGAGATCACCGGGCCAGATACAATTTACAATCCAGCTATATGTAGCACCTATTAGACTAATAAGCAAGTCACGAAACCAAGTCTTTCAAAAATGTACACCTCTGTGGACCCAAAGGCTTGTACCGAAAAAGACATTTGTGCAGCAAAGACAAACCTTCCCTAATGTCCATTCTGAACAAAACATTATTCTGATCCATCATCAACATGTAGGCTAACCCTAAACATAATCAAGCGTGTGCACACGGAACAACTTCATCTCACCTTCACAGATGCGGTCCAGTCTCTGCCGCTTGACTTTGTGTTTGTCCATCAGAGCCATCGACTGGTGGTTCTTTACAAGGACCAGCTACGGCCACGACAAGAGGGGGGGGTGGAAAAAAGTAAATCGCAGAACTGAGTCCGGGTCCGTCCACAACAGGAGAAAATTCGCTCCACAATAATCCTGCACCGACATCCAGGAGGAAAAAGAAATGAACAGGCGTGTTCTGGCAAACATTCAAAACAGACTATTTTTGAGAAGTTTCCTTTGTTTTACTTCTGCGGTCAGACCAGACATTCGATTAACAACAATGTAACACGATGCAGAGTCAGAAATCACACTCACCTGACGCACAAGTCAATCCAAACCTTTAAAAAGCACCTGCGTAAAAGAAAAGCAACCTGTTAACATCATGCACTTGGACACGCAAAGGACAAAACAAGATGGTGTGTGCAGTTATAGATAAATAATGAGCAGAGCTGAGTCAATGACTTCTCTATAACAGCACATAGCAAAGTGTTTGACTCCTTGTATACAACAGTCATTTTTTTCTTTTATTTTTAAACTTATGAACCAATGGCACGTCATTCTTTAACCATTTATAATTTAAGGCTTGTAAGACAAGTTAGTCCCTGGTCCTGCAACTTTAAACACTTCCCTCAGCAGTTTCGCCTCACCTTCAAAAAAAATACCCAAATCTGATTGGTCAGGTGTACATTATGTGTGTGTAACTGTACGGCTTGGACAGGAGTTCCAGCAGGAACATGAATGACTGGTTAATAATAATGCGCTCGTTCTAACACGTTAGTTTTTCGATAGTAGCAGCTCATGCACAGGGACTTATACAGCGGATGCTCCACATTACCTAGACTAACGATAAATGGCATTTTAAATAGCGTTGTTAAACAGAGTAAAACCTATAAACATTAATGTGGTGATTTTTTTGGGGGGGGGGGGGGTTATATGTTTATTGGAAGGCATCTTTTATTTTCTAACAGGCAACGTTTTCCAGCACAGAAAAGTCTTCAGGACAGGAGTTTATGCTTTCTGGTTTGTTTGTTTTTGAGAGAGAGAGAGAGAGGAGTGCGAAAGAGAGGAAGAATGACTGTTTATTGTGGCTATAATGTAAGTGAGAAGAGGAACTAACTTGTCTCTCAGATGCTCCACAACATTAAATCTAACTACAAACGCACATTTCAACAGTTTCGTTTGGTACATTAACAAATTAAACGCTGTAATAAGTGGTGGAGAACACACTTCATGGCGGTCATGCCCCATCGTAGATTATTTCCTATAAAAGCACGGTCTGTTGTGTGTACTTACTTAAATGTTAAAAAACATGGTTTATTATTAAGCTTATGCTACGTAGAAACCCTCTGAACGTGCTGCTACTGTAGCAACCATAACGTTTTATCTCCAGCGCATTGATAGCAACCTGTGATCTGCCTTGGAGCCGGAGCTACGTTCAGAGCTTCTGTTACAGAAACTTAATCAACACTTTCGGACCAATCAGATTGAAGAATTCAGCAGCGTGGTTGTGTAATGCTTAATAGCATAACGGAATACGGGTTTGTGAAACTCAACAACCCGAACTTTAGAATCACACTCTGGTCAGCTAAGCTAAGTCAGCTAAATGAGCTAGTTTGCTAGCTGTGCTCAGCCTGCTAACATTCCCACCGCCGACCGTTGTGTTACCAAAAAAAAAAAAAGAAAAAAAAAAAAAAAAAAAACCAACACAGTCCGACTTTAAACCCATTTGAACTTTATGTTCTTTCTACACACGGTTATTTCAATCCCGTGACGTCCGACATGTTTTGTTGTGACAGTATGGAGCAATTATGGCGGATACAGAGTCGGAAAAATAATATCCCAAACTTCTTAGCAACTTGATGGCTAGCTGGCTAAACAGAGCTTAGATAGCTAAAGAGGCTAGCAAGTCTTTAAGTGCGCACAAACTACACAAACTGAAGCCTCAAATCAGTAGCTACAGACCAGAAATATTAACTTTCACACTTTTAGTATTCGTCCTAAAAGACTTCCTGGAGTGCTTGGTGTTTTGCTATGCATTTATAAAGGCGCTCGTCCACGCTAGCTAATGCTAATGCTAATGTGTGGATACAAACAGCAAGAAGAGCTCTCACTCTCATCATATCCGTTTCTCAAGCAAGCACTGAAAACGAGCTTACTCCTCTCAATTAAACAGCTAATTCAGTCATTACGAAAGCAGCGAGAAAGAAATGAAAGTTACAGCAAATATCTCACCGTCTCTAAAGAGGGTTAAGCTACGGGTGCAGTGTGGCCAAAGTGGGCGAAACACAACTCTTCCCCCGCTATCTACCGCTCTCCGCCATCAAACCCCCGCAATAAAAGGAAGTCTACAGAGTTCAGGCCCTGGATCAATCCCAAACAGCTTACTAGTCACTATCCCGATGCTCTACTTAGGGCGTGTGACATAGCAGATACTACGCCCTACGTAGTGCACTACGTATTCAATAAGACGCCATTTCGCGATGGCTGTGAACAACGTGCCTTAGGAAAAAAAAAGGCAGAACCAACAGATACAACACAGTAACGGCAGAATAGCACAGCGCCTCCTCGAGGTGGATGTGGTAGTGACACCATGACTCAAATAAATCGGATTATTTTCGGGCGTTCGTGTGCAGTTCTGTTAAATTTTATGTGTATAGAAATTCTCACAAATGGAAATCTGGATGTTGATTTAAATCTAAATCTCTAATGAACAAGCCAGAGGTGACAGAGGCAATAAAAAAAAAAAAAACGAAATGAATTGAAACATGAGGAAGAAACCACAAGAGGAACCAGACTCAAAAGGAAACCCATCCTCTTCTGGGTGAAACTAGATAGGGTGATTATAGCTCATTAAGCTTCCATATTTGTGTACTATAGTGTTAAATAGTGCTAATTGTTGAAAAGATGTTCATATCAGTCTACACAATATTTTTGTCTTTCATGATGGTCACCATGTCAGGTTAGCAAGGCATTAGCAAAAATTCTTGCCATGTCTACAGAAGGAATGTCAAGGAACATGTTGTAGGAGTTGTCAAACTAGGTGAGAAGATGCACAAATTCTGACATGCTAGACTTTTCATCAGGGTGTAATGAGGCATCCAGGACACTACATCATTGGGGATTTTGGCCCATTCATCATTCCTGACGTACATATTCAGCGCCGACACTGGAAATTTGTCGGCCACGACAAAATCGTGTCACAATTGGGCTGAATTTTTGTAGTGTGATCCCAGAATTAGGTACAAATCTACAGTATTCAAATGAGATTATCCACTAAAGTCAATAAGACTTGGATATAACTCACAAACACATCAAGCAACTAATGGTTTTTCATTACTATTATTAAATATAAAAAGTTTTCCTTTTTTCTTTTGCCCAACTACTTATACAATCTATTGTGCTCTTATGCATTTGGATTTTATTTAGGCTATTAAATATACTTAAAATATCCAGGCAAAGTTTAACATGTAGTTTTTAACTGTATGGTTTCCTAATGTCCATTTGGGTTTCCTCAGAACTATGCCAAAAACACCTAAGTGAGTGAACAGACTATGTTAAATTGCCCCAAGGTGTCAATAAGTATATGAATGTGTGTGCATGGTGCACTGCCCTGGACTAGCAGTAAAGCTTGCCTAGTAAAGATGATGTCACCTTTCTCTGTCTCTCAACACTCATCGGTTTTAGCTGAGTAACTCTCTTTGATTGTCCACAGTTGTATGTATAGTAGGCTTATGATTTCATACACGGTTATAGTTCTTACGCTTATACAGAACCCTAGCTGATGTCTTTAATGATTATGCAGATGTGTGTTTTCAGGGTAAGAACCTGTCAATTATATCCCATTCCTCCACTGACTGGATGTAATTCATTTGCTAGTGTTGGAAAAAAAAAAGCCATTAGCTGTTTGGGGTTTGCATGATGGAGACTCGGCAAACATGTAGAACAGTTCTGATGAAACCAAAATTGAATCTTGATCTTTGATGATGGTGGTAGAATCAGAATGCTTGTTCAACCAACAAAGGTCTTCTCTTTTTTTGTTTAATTAACAGTGGTCACAAAAATGTGCCCTTTCTTAATTGTTAGATCAAATGGTAAACATTGTAAATAAGTCTTTGATTTTCAGGTTATAATGATAGAAAATGTAGAAAAGTATTCGATAATAGTTTCAGGGCAAAGATGAGAAACAAAACACAGTCATGAATAAAACCATATACGAGTGTGAAAGTGTTTCAGATACATTTAATAATTACTCTCACATGTTTGTTAGCCAACATATTTAACGCCATTTTATTTTTTTTAAATCACCTTATGCATCGCCATAGTTATCATTTCATATTCACATTATCAGTATTGTATAATAAACGTGAAAGTTTGAACATTGTCACTCAGAATGATGACAGAGATTGAGAGGATATCATTGACATCGTCTTGCCATGCTCATGGATCGATGTTATTCATTCATCTGCTTTCTTTCATAACTTGGTACTCCTCTGTTTCTCGCTCTCTCTTTCTATCGCTGAGGTCTTGATTAAGCCCTCTGTCCCATTGCAAAAAAAAAAAAAAGAAAAGAAAAGAAGAAGCATGTCTTCATAATAATTTAACACTGCAGAAAAAGCACAAATAATAAATTAAGCTTTTTGATACTGTTAGTCTGGTCACTTTTCTGTGAGTGACAGCTGTAATATCCTTTCAAGCTCCTCCTCCTCTTCTCTTCTTTTCCTGTCGCAGAACAAATCACTGGTCAGTGTAAACGTTCAAGCGGTACGGTCCTACTTCTACTCGTCATTACTACATTCCCTCCTTCCTCACCTGTTCAGCTCCTCCTGCTCTCTGCAGGAAAGCTCCATCGCCAGACGCAGCTGCTCGTCAAAGCTGGTTGCTACGGCAAACGCCCCGGTTACCCGCGAATCAACCAAGGAGTTGTAGGAAGGTGGAGAGTTGAGGGCAGGGTCGAGTGAGGAACCGGGTGGAGACTCAGCAGGAGCTTCCACGCTTTCTCCCCCAGCCAATGACAGAGACAGGGACTCCTGGATCGCCCTATCCGAGAAACACAGAAAGCGTCACGTCTACACGTGTTGCGGACACTCTGGCGTGAGAATACATCGGAATTCAATCTAGAGATGCGGTTGACCCAAAACACACACACACACACACACACACACACACACACACACACACACACACACACACACACACACACACACAC
>JAQQZR010000002.1:4753607-4763689 GCA_030068235.1 Notoglanidium macrostoma | reverse complement strand
ACACACACACACACACACACACACACACACACACACACACACACACACACACACACACACACACACACACACCGCTCGAGCTGAGAGTCCTCCTCATAAAGCGGCGGCTGTGAAGACACTGGACGAGTGTTAGTGAGAGCCTCCCATATGGTCACCTGAAAAAAACAAACAAAAAATTGATTTGAGCGAATGCGTCTTGGAGTTCGTTTACACTTGCATTTAGAGATATCCACTTACGATCACATCACGCACGACGCATTTTCATACCAAGTGTACACGGGGTCACCGAGTAATGCTAGAAGAAAACTTGTTCCAGTCTGCAAGAGACATACAGCCAAAGGTGGTCCAACCAAGTACTGACCCAATTAAACAAATGCTTTTTTGTTTAATTATCCTTTCGGTCACAGTAAAATAAAGATTTTGCTCCTTCAAATGTCAAAGCAAGCCAAATGGTAGCAATCCAGTTCAGATCCAGGTTGCAACACTGCAAAGTGTGAAAAAAGTTTGGCGGACGACGACGACTTATGTACAGTATTAACAGTGCACCTAAATCACATTTGAACTTTTCAACTCAAACAGCATAAAAGCGCATAAACGCTTGAGTTATTAATGAGTGCAGCATGGCTTATCTCACTTTGCAGGATTTCGTGCCTTGTGCCATTTCTATCACATGTGTTTCCAAGGTTTTCTTAGCTAACTGACTTCTCAGCAGAAACTTTCTTTGCGAAACCCTACTGGTGCATTAGAGAAGGAAACGAGGCACGTGTTGGAATATAAAAGTTCCTTTGAACACATTGGAAGCTTTGGCTACACTTACAAATTCAGAAATGTCGAACTCCTCTACAGTGAAGAACACCGATATGGACTTTCACGTAGTCTACTGCATTCAACCCGTGTCTGATTCCAGCTTTAAAACGATTAATATTACAAAAAGATCTCATATTTTGTATTTTACCATTTCAGATTGGGCCTAAAAATCAATCGACAATCTTGAACAACTCAGACGTGTATTAGCGTTTATTGAGTAGTAGCAAAGAAGAGCAGATTGCTGATGTACTGTTAAATGTTTTCAATCATAAGATCATGTACTGCGTCATGTACAGCATTTTGGGGGATTAATGAGTATTTAATTTCTGGACAAAAACAAGTAAGCAAAAACAAGACACCGACACAGACACCTAATAACGCAGGATTCATTCGATTACATTACGATTTTGCTCTGCGAACATGCGGCTGAGTCGCAACATGAACTTGTTAGCATTTCTGCTTCAGAAAAGTTTTTTCTTTCTGACTTTCTACAATTATCAAAATAAAAGTCAAGGTCATATTTTCAGAAACCCTTTAACGCAACATTTACGGTTTAATGTGGGTGTGTATGGGAATTAAAAATAAATAAATAAAAATCAGTGAAATGTATGTGTATTGCTGCTTACTATAACATCGCTGTACATATGAATACGGGCTTCAGTCGTCTCTCCCTCAGACCCGAGTACTACAGTGGTGAATCTATATGCCTTTGTTTATTTGAAACTGATAAATCTGCCTGAAGGGTTAAAGGACAATGAGACAGAGAGTAAGTGTTACCTGATCGCTTTCTGTCCCTGCGTCCAACAAACTCTGCTGAATGGCAAACTGCAGCAGGTTATCGTCCTCGTCTCTCAGCGGCTCGTTACGGCCTGGACCGAGCGTCGTGTAATCCGCCGGAGGCTCGAACACGGCCGGGTCCACCTCGCAGTGCAGGGGGGGAGGGCTCTGACCTGAAAACACCGTGACGTTCCCATAGCAAACACATCACAATCTCAGAAATATAAAGGCTTCTTCCTAGGAGTTCGATCAATAATCATACACTACACTGAAAAAGATTCAATAAGTACTGTAAATATTTACTCAATTATTTAATCAACTGCTCTGATTGATACTGCTTCTCCTATGAACAGCATTTTTAAATCAATCATTCTTAATTCTTAACAATCATGTGCTGAATTTCTAGGAACTAGTAAGCACGGGACACTCCGAGTTCAAATTACTGGCCACGCCTGCACGCAGACGCAAGCATGACAATACTGGAATCTCTTGAATGATAACAGCTGCTGCACCCAAGCACAGTCAAGTATGCAAAAATCCAGACACATTGGAGTGCAAACCATCCCAGATTATTAAAAACAGCCAGAAACAAAAAAATGAGCTACGCATCTGGGGCGGGATCGTTACGGTCTTAGCTTTCTACACTGTGTGTGAAATAAAGAACAATATGCAACAAACAACAAAGAAATATAGAAGCCAAATACAGATAAGATAATGTTTAAGCACTTCATCCTGACCAGGATCATGTCGGATCTGGAGTCTATCCCGGGAATACCGGTGTGTGAGGAGAGGTCATGTCCTGAATGAGATGCAAGCGGCACCTTTCATGTATACATTCACATCTAGGGGCAATTTAGGATAGCCAGTCCACCTACTGACAGGTTTCTGGACAGTGAGAGGACACCAGAGAACCCAGAGGAAACCCAGGTGGAGTTCAACAGGGAGACCATACACAGAAACAACGAAAGACGTAACATGGGTTTAGGATGGAACCATTTAAACACTGATATTGCCTCATAAATATGTCCGGGGAAAAAAAATAAACAAAAAAAAAACAACTGTTGAAAAGGGTGATAATCAGGCACAGACACTACCATAGCTTTCTACTGAAGGTGACAAAGTGACTTCAGGCAGAGACAATCAGGACTTCTTGGCGACAACTTGATTAATCGATGGTCTGCATTATTTTTAGTTCATGGTCGGTTCACGTCGTACTTGCGCAAGAAGGGTAACCAAATTTAGCACGGCTCATGTGGCAGTGGTAATAGCGTCAACGTGGACGATTATGGGTGGCGTTGCACCGTCCAGCTTGAAAAGTGCTATTTAGGCTCAGGACTCAAGTCTGCTTGAGAGTTACATCAGCATCTGATTTAGCCACCAAGAGGTTGTGAGATTTAATCACTCACTGCAGTGCCCTCACGCAAGAACCCTCAACCATCAACCGCTTCATCTGTACGTCGCTTTGCATGAAAGCATTTGACTCATTAATGTGAGTCATACAGTATAAAATAAACTCTGTTAAACAAAAGACTAACATTACAGATCAGTAGTGTTAACCAGACATGATCGGTGAATATGTTTATATAGATTGTAGAGAGTCAAAACGGGGTCGTACCTGCATCAGTGGCCGCTTGTGGCGAGTGCACAGTAACGGAGCTGACTGGCTCATCGCAGCCACACAGGTTACTGAAGGTCACGCGTGCATTCAGTACATGGAAGAGAGGGATCTCTGGGAGGCAAAAACAGTGAGACAACTTACAGAAATATCTAAAAGCAGTATGTCTATGAAACTGGAATTGTATAACCTTGTTTAGTCATCATGTGCCAATCACTGGTTATATAATAGATCCGGATATCCAACACATATTACTGAGCATTGCTATTGAATCAAATCATTCGAATAATATGCACTTTTTCCAAATCAGAGCATAATTCAGCATCCACAAACAGACCGATTTAGGTTTAAAGGCATCCTGAATCTGAATAGTGTCAGTAGTATCATACCACACCGGCTGTTATTCTGAAGGTTTTTTTTTTTTTTTTGTGTTCCTGTCTCTCACCTATCTTCACAGGAAAGCCAGGTGGCAGACGCAGGGTGATGAAGTCGCGCAGTTTAGCAAAGTGAGCATTAGAAATAGCCATGAGATCAATAATGGGTGTCACCTGCTCAGCCAGTGAAAGAGGGTGGGCCTCACTTAACCACAACGTGGCCTTAAACCTAAAAGAGAGAACATAGAGAGGCTAAAGAGTGCACACCGAGTGCTAGAGAAAAAAAAAAGAGAACAAGATGTGCCTGCTGGGTTTCAGTACCTCTGCACCTTGCTAGTGAGCTCGATGGGCCTGCCGATGTCTCTGCCGTTCAGATTAAACTCGGGGTCGAAGTACTCCTCGGCCGTGATGGCTGTCGGGTTATGAGGACTGGCACACTGAGACACCTGACTCTGGAAGAAAAAAATAAACAAGCACTGCATGGGAAAGTATCCAGTGAATCAAGATCCACGATATGTATAGAGTGCATTCAGGTTGTTATTAAATGTTATTAAATGACCCCCCCCCACTCATACAAATAACCTGGTAAATATGTAGAGCAGGATAAAGAAAGCAAATTGCATCAGTGCAATTTTATGTGGTTGAGAAAACTCATGGAAAACAGTTCCAGTGTGGAGTCTGTGTTTACACGTCAGTCTGTTTATCGACACGCCTCAATACCACTTTGAAAATTACCACTTTGTCCCATGTCTCATCTCTCAGCTTGTTCAGGAAGGAAAATCTGGTAGGTGTCCAGCAAAGACAGACACTTTTACCATGCGCCACCTCCAAGAACCAAACCTGAATGACAAGTAGAATAAACAATAGTGGCGCTTTTCCAAAATGGAAAAGTTTAGTGCTGGTGAGGAGGATGAATTTGGATGCAGAGGTTCTCTGCTGAGATATCTTCCAGGCTATATTTTATATAGTTTTTGGGTGTCATATCAAGCAGTGTTCGCATAATGCTAGCCTGTCATCTGTCTACTTGTGACGTAACGTTATCTTTCCTAACGCAGCGCAACATGCGAAACTTTTATCATCCATATATAAATAATGCATTAAGGCACAACACTACTTCATCGCTTGCAAATGATGTCATGACTATCCTTGGTAACGCTAAGTGCGAAGGCTTCCGGGTTCAAGGAGTGGAAAAAATTTTTTAAAAATCATTCCAGTGTTGCTCAACCACTAGAGATACAATCCTAGTTATTTTTGACTGATGCACCTTCAAATGTTTACAATACACATGACGTCTCATAAAACTGGAACCTTTTATGATATAACTATAATCAAATGTATGTAATTATGCACGTTTTCTGTATAGAGATTAAGAGAAATAATCTGAAACTGTTACCAAATATCACACTTAAGCTGAGATCTCTCCAGCTCTGTTTACGATACAACAGTGTACGGCATTACTGTATATGTGATCTACTTCCTAAGATCCTTTTACGTCAGCTCATTGCAGAGGCTAGCAACTCCTACATTAATATTCCTAATGCACATCTCTAATGCACTCTGGCTATAATACACGGCCTTAACGGTTTCTGCAGTGCCACATTTCCTTAAGATGTATACACTCTTCCCAACCACAACAATGCGCCAGTGAGGAAATTAGGATTCCCCCAGGGGATGTAAAAACGACCATTTAACAAATAAATCGGTAAAGCTGTAATGAGAAACAAGCTTTCTGGGTGACCAGCACACACACACACTCACTCTCTCTCTCTCTCTCTCACTCTCTCCAAATCTTCAAATACATGGTTCCCTTTTAGACACATTAGCTGTATAAACAGCTAATGGAGGAACGGAGCATTAATATGACTTATCATTAGAGAACAGCATGAGTATGGGGCATGAACGACATAATCGTCCTCACCCCGTTGTTCGACACGTGCTGCTCAGCAATTCCAAGGAAAGACTGGAGAGGAGTTCTGGATCCTGGGAACAGACAAGAGAGAGAAAGAAAGAAAATGCACAGCTTTAGCTATTTATATGGCTGTAAGTGGTGTTCGTTATTTCAGTAGTCGTGTGTGTGTATGTACATTCATGTATGCGTACATTATGAGTATGTATACGTGTGCGTACCTTTGCATCTGGACTTGTCCTGATCAGACAGGTGTTCAGTTCGAGAGCGTGTCACCAGCTCGACATTACTTGCACTATACACCTTCATGTCAATACCACATTATCAGCTTCACAATAACATCATTACACAACACAGACACATTACTAGACAAAAGCACCAGCTTTATAACTATAGCTGATACTTATACTTATATGAAGCATTGTATAAATTACCCTAACTCTGCTTGCTTTTATAGCAAATCTAAAAACTATATAACATGAAGACTACATACTATTACATATAGTATAAAATTACACAAAATAAAAAAATAAGGAAGAAAAAAAAAAAAAAAATCACATTTCAACGTCAACTTAGATGGAAACTCAAAAACGTGAGGAAGGGTTAGGTAATAAACAGTAGGGTTGGGTAATAAACTTGGTACTTTTCAGGGTACCGTACCGATTCATGTTCAATCAAATCAGTGCCAAATCTTGGTACCCCACAGCACATCTGGGTGAGAGACTGTTTCCCTTTCCTCCATTTTTATTGGTCATTTCCAAAGAACCATTGGTGAAGCGAAATGGGCGGGTAGCCAGTTAACTTAAACTAATCTCAACTTTGAAGTGACTAGCAATGGAAGGGAGGGATAACACTGACTGAAAGATGACACCAGCACTCAAAAGACACTCAAGTTCCTCAAAACGTTTACCAAAAGGAGACAAAGTGAACAATTTTGGTTCACGCCACATCAAAATCAAAGAGCAGCTCATCATTTACGCTTTGCAAGTCACTTTTCTTTATAAAGATTTATCTAATTTGTGATAGGAAGAATGCACCAAGGTGGTAGTTAGTTACTGCAAAGCCAGCCACTAGGCTAACCAGATCGCTCAACAATTAACTTAGCAGACAGCCTAAAATGTGCTTTAAAGTGTTACAATATATAGCGTTATAATATATTGTTGAGTCTCACACCTTTAATGTTTTAACATTAACATTATTGCTAGGTACACATTATGTAAAATAAAAATGCCTGGTGTATACGTGTGAGACAATGAGTCTGTTAACCCCCCCCCCCAGAAAGCTCTAAACCCTTCATTTTAGATCATCTGGATAAAAAGAATTCACGCAAAAAACATGTCATGTGCCTTAATAAATAGCAGTGTGCAAGTCTCACCTTCGCCTCATATCCGCTGACCACCTCCGTCTTTTCAGAGCGCCAGCCCCAGATCCCAGACTTGTTCCTGAAAACATCATGAGTCAGATATCATGCTTTAGTGTATTTAATGAATTTGCAAAATGCACCTCTAGATGATTATCTGGCACTGCTGATTGAACAGAAGGTGTTGAGGAAGTTTCTAAAACAGTAGCTCTGACAATAGTGTGGGTTGTAATTTGTTAAATCACAGGTTAATATTAAAGCTCTTTCTAATACATGATTGTTTTCTATAGAAAGTTGGGGTTTTGGTGAGTGATTATATCTGTTATAGTGGTTCATGGATGTTTCACAATGTTAAGTGAAAGTGGATAAAAAGTACATTACACTATCCTTTAATTAAACCAAAAACAAGTCACAAATATGAGATGATTAAAACATATGCCGTTACAGGAAAATGATCAACTTGGAATGTGGATGTGTACCTCTCGAAGGCAATGTTGCGTGTGTTAAGGTGTGTGGAGACGATGGGAGAGGTGAGCCTCTGCGCCGTGTTCTCTTGTGACGGCAGCATGGCAGCGAGGAGGGACGGCGCATCACGTGGAGACAGAGACAGCGGCTCCGTGTACACCACCTGCTTCTCATGGTCCACCTCCATGACCATGGCCCCACCGTCTGGATCACACGCACAAACACACACATCATAGGGTTTTTTTTTCCACTTTCCTGGATCATTACTTCCCGTTTTATCTTAAAAAACAAAACAAGACTACAAAGATATTTCACTCACACCAAGAAGACGCTTAGGGCTTGACTTTTGCATGCTATTTGCACAAGAGACTTGCGGAAATGTCAAACTGTAGTGGAAACTTGCTACACGTGCATAATCACATTTCCACAATAAAACAGAATAAAGGCAGCAAGACGCGTGTTCAAAATTCAACGGGAATGTAAATCAAGGTTGTATTTTGGTACATAGGAATGAAAACAGGCTCGATTTAAAATGCTCTTGGCATCAGAAGTGTCTAACATGTAACCAGTTTTGCTGTGCTTGCATTATTAGTATTTCTGATCCTTTCGCTCCTGAGTGTTGAAACCTGAGGAATTGTATAACATGGCAGAAACAAGCTTACACAACTATAATACCGGGCCTTCAGTTATATTCTTGCACTCACCTCCACCCTTAAAGATGTAGCTGCGGCGGCCCTTGAGCCAGGTCATGTGCTCAAACCCCAGTAACGTGGTGTCCACTCGCAAACACGAGCCGCTCTTCCACACGCGGTACACATCACTCGGACATACTTTCGACACCAGAGGCACTGCGAGAGGAAGCGGAACAGGAAGAAAAAAATCTCTCAAGGGCCAGCATCAGAGGAGCTGTCCGGTGCTGCGGTGCTGAAATGGTTAAACACCCAAGGCCAACTCCGAAACAGAGGATCGTTTTGTGTGTGTGTGCGTGCGTGCGTGTGTGAGTGCTGTGTATCTGTTTAACGATCAGTGCTGGGAAGGGTCATGTGCTGGTTCAGGACCTACCCCAGCTAGTAAACTCCCACTTCATCTCCACATAGAAATCCCGAGCCTGTGATACAAAGCACAAAGTGGTGACCATGATGCTGTTAAGTGATGAGCCTTGATTCCGAACATCTGAGTCACAGTTTTACCTGTCTCAGTTTGCTGAGAAGCTCAGGAATACCAGCTAGTCTCTCTGTGGCTCGTCTGAAATCCCTGTACTGGAGGACCAGCTGTACCAGCTCGGGGTCTCCTGTGCTTACTGCTTCCTGTAACACTACACACATGGAATAAAAGCAAACATCGCCCCGAAGACCTTCCTGTTTCGGAAAACACTGTCCACACAGAAAATGTCTGCATATCAACAGTTACACCCTGACTATAAGAAATGCAAGAAAGAAACCTGGTATTAGACACGACCTTGCATTGTGGTTATTTTTCCAAACACTGTTTCATGTACATCCAAGCGGTGGCATGTCAATCCAGGAAAATACAGAAATGCTTCATGAATTGGACAGGCAAATCCCTTAAAGATGATTAAACCTCCTTTGATAATACTGATCTAGCAAATAAAGTGCATTATCTCTGTTCTACAAAATGAGGCACAATTTTAAAACCAGCCTTAAACATCCCCTTATGGTCCAATTATGTAACTTGAATGAGGTTGAAAAGTACTGCCTAAGCACTAGAGATAGAAAAGGGATAGCTTTAACAACTGTATGCAAAAATGTAGCTTTGTAACCAAGTCCAAAACCGAACAGTACTCTACAGTCCACAGTCCACATGGATGGTGCAGATGTCATCCTTGAAATGAGCTCCAAATCTGACCCCATTTATAGCATGGTATGTACAAATGCTTTTAGATCAAACTATGACTGGTGCAGACATGTTGATTCATGGCTCTTAGGTGATTTGGCACTCAGGAATGAAATAAGACATTGTTCTTAACCAACCTTGTCTTGCTAGATTGTTCTACAGCTTTACAGCACTCGCTAACTTGTTTGCCAGTTAGGTGTGTCTCACCTGTCCATCCTCGTGCACTGCTGCGTGTAGGATCTGCGTTGTGCCGCAGCAGCACGCGTGTGGACTCCACATGTCCAAGGCACACTGCCAATTCAAGTGGCGTACGTCCACGTGGATCTACACATTCCATGTCCTCCTGAAAATAAACACACACACACAGTAAATATCCTGTCATCCAGTATTGCTGGTGGAAATTTTGGACAATTAAATACCTCCACCCATATATTTTAATCCAATATATTTTAATCCTCTTTCCCCTTAATGTACGAATTTTAATCCTACTAGATGGACAACCCCATCACACCTATATGTGTTTCTTTCCCAAACAGTTGTCACAACATTGGAAATGTAAGTGTATAGGATGTCTTTATATGCTATAACATTACAATCTCTGGAACGAACAGTCCCAAACCTCTTCCAGCATGACAATGGCTCTGCGCACAAAGCGAGCTACAGGAAGACATGGTTTATCAAGGCTGGAATGGATGATCTCAAGTGTCCTGCAAAGAGCTCTGACCTCAAGCCCATTGAACACCTTTGGGATGAACTGGAACGCTAACTATATGCCAGGTCCATCCATCCATCATCTGTACCGCTTTATCCATCTGGGTCGTGGGGAAGCTGGAGCCAATCCCAGAAACTTCGGGCGAGAGGCGGGGTACACCCTGGGCAGGTCGCCAGTCCACCACAGGGCCAACAAAGACAAACAGCCACACA
>JAQQZR010000002.1:4739339-4751307 GCA_030068235.1 Notoglanidium macrostoma | reverse complement strand
GCACGGGGAGAACATGCAAACTCCGCACAGAAAGGCACCCTGGGTGACCCGGGGATCAAACCCAGGACCTTCTTGCTATGAGGCAACAGTGCTAACCACTGCACCACCGTGCCACCTCTATATGCCAGGTCTCCTCACCTAATATCACAAACACTCCTGGCTGAATGGTTCAAACCACCACATTCAAGTGGAAAGCCTTCCCAGAAGAGTGGAGATTATGATAACAGCAAATGGAGGACTCTGGAATGGGCTGTCCAACAAACACATATGGGTGTGATAGACAGGTGTCCACGAACTTACTGGTTAAGACGTTGATATAATGTGTGGAAGGTTGTGAATTCAAATCCCAGCACAGCCAAGGTGCCAGGGTCAGATCCTTGAGCAAAGCTCTTAAACCTCAGCTGCTCAGTTGTTTCCTGTCAGTCACTTTGGATAAATGTATAATGGTAAATGTATAGTTAATTATTTTTGCAAGGTTACAGGTCAAGCTAACCACTGGGATGTTTTCAAAGCCTGCATGGAATGAACATGAAAATAGAAATGAGTTGATCCATTCAAAATCCCATAGAGAAACACTATGGACACGCTCACCTGGGTACTTGTTATTTACCTGTTTTTTCTTCAGCTCTCTGTCCAGCTCCAGGTACTGATTGTTCCAGACCAGGTAATGCAAAGGAAATTCCTCCTGGGCCATTTTTGTTGTTGTTGTTCAATCCAATGCAACCGAATCAAGTCCAATTTGTCCTCCTGTTCGCCTGTGCAGGAGAATGAGTGTCTGAAAAACGGTTTGCTGCATTAAAAGCTGTTAGCAACCTCACAAACAAATCCTTCTTCCTTCCTCAAGATCCAAACTCCATCAGTACCATTCATTCTACTGGAAATCCAGTCGATACTGCTTCCTGTCATCCATCAAATCCTAAATAATACATATATTCAGTTTAATATGCAAGTTTATCAGGGATGCTCAGTACCTACAGTGTAGCCAGATATCTAGTTAGGTCCAATTTGGGGGGGGGGGAACAAGCTTGTTTTTAAGCTAGCTAGCTAAATATCATTTGACAGTAAAAGAAGTACCAACCATTAACCGTTAGTTTAGTATCTTGTAAACTTATTAACGTGTTATATTTCCCCTCATATTACTGGTCAAATTGTGTGTACAAAAGGATAACGCAAATATTTCATGCAAATATTTATTGTTCGGCTTTGCATGCTAGCTGAAACTAGCACGGAGAGCCAGCTAGCTCGGCTAATGTAGTTCCAAATACACTCGCGTTGATGCAACAACAAAAAATAATAATGAGAATTAACAGCTCGACATATGTCGCTTTGCTGTAATCTGTGCCACAAAAACAAGCATTAAAAACAAGTAAGCAGCTGCCTAGTTTCCATGCGCATCCAGGTGAAGAGCTGGAGCAGGAAGCACGAATGTGTGTTTTTTCCCCGGAGTTCAGAGGAGCATCCTGCCGTCCAGCAGAGCCGCAGCGCCGGGCGCAGCCTCCGGACTACATCCCCCAGTCAGGACGCGCTGAGTGGGACAACATGGAGCTGCACTCGCACACGTCCACTCCGAAAATAAACCACTTATTTAATTATTTATCACACGTCGTTTTCACTTCAGTGTGAGGACAACTGTGTGTGCGTGTGTGTGTGTTCATGCGCGTCAAGGTAGTAGCTCTGTCACTATTCATTCATACTTCAGTGTAAAATGGTAGGTTAAATCTTTACCCTATGTTTGCACTGAAAGATTATAAATATCAAACTATAACACTTATAGTTTGCTTTAAAGATGTAGCACGTTCCTCTTACACCGCAGCAACTTGCCGGCCCTAATTTAATGAACTACACACTATACTACTTTTTATCCACTTATAGTTACAACATACACCTGGCACCTGATCATCACAGCCATATGCTCTTTAACATCTCATTCCAGATTTAGTCCTCCCTCCCTCACACCCTTCGCTGCTCAGTAACCTCCACTCTTCTTTGAAGGCTTCCCAATGGTGTCCACAAACTTTTTAGCCAGATAGCATATCAGTTACGAAGTCACTCCCTCACCTGACTCTCTTTTCTGCACTCTTAAAATGAATAAAACAACAAAAAAATGTCAAACTTGTCAAGTTACCAAACAAAGAAAAAAACACAAAGCATAAACTCTCATCATGAAGACTTTCCCATAGAGGAAGAATTACTGTTACAAAGCACGGAGACCGGAGACTACTTCTGTAAATGGGGCATCACCAGTCCAGCATTGCATGAACTCATTTGGAGACACAGCAATTTGAAATAAGAGTCCGTCAAAAAATGACCCATGTTCGTTTTCTAATTCTGCTGTAAATACTTTCCTAAATGTATAATGTATCCATCACCAAAATATTATATTGTAAAGCAACCTATAAATATGACTTTGTAGGCTAAATAAATGTCAGCTATGCATTAGTTAACAAATGTGTTTCATCATTATGCCATGCAATTAAATTTAGCTACTTCTAAATCTATTTACATCATTTCATGACTTTTTCTTGTGCCAAAGCCTGTTATAACATCCGACACATTTTTGTACAAATCCACTGAAAGTTTTATATTTTAGGAACAAACACACAAAATCAAAAGAGTGATTTTAAAATTTGTTCTCATAACCAAACACTTAATTGCTGCAGTACATATACTTTTTGGCTGTTTTTAAATTTCCCTTTGGTTTATTTTTTTAAACTGTCACATACTTGGTCTGATCCTACATATTTATGGAGTAAATCTGACCTTTCCTGTGGCCACTTTTCCATTGAAAGTAAAATCTCAGATGTATTTAAAAATAAATAAATAAATAAATAAATCCCCCTTTGCAAGGGCCCTATAAAGCAAACACTTCATCGCGTTAGTTCAGAGTCCCACAATAGCTTTTGTGACCCTTCCTAATCCTCCGCATACGATTTCCTTAGAACGAACAAAAATTTAAAAAAATTTCTACAGCTTTTGAAAATGTACTTAAATGATGGTGTGCTCGTGAGTGTAATCAGACAATAAATGTACAACATTTGGTTATTTCTTTATTTTTTTTTGAAAAACAAGCAAAAAGTGAAAAAAAAAAAATGTCCAAAAATAATTACAACGCTACAGACTCTTCTTCTGGCATACTATAGGAGAGGAATACATTTACACAAGGGTGTGTATATATATTTTTATATTTATATATATTTGTACTCTGTAACTAGACAGAACAGAATTAAGAACTGAAAAGTATTCCTCTTGAAAAATAAATTCAGAGGTTAAGCACGGGAGGGAAACCAAACGCGACACCCTTACGCTGCTACAAACAACAGAAGCATTGGAGTAAAGAAGACGGAGAAGTTAGAAAGAGTGGAAAAGGAGGGGATGGGATCAGGAGAGGCATGCAAGTTACAGACCTGCCCTGGAAAAGAAGAGGCTGTTGAAGAATAGCACCTGTTTCAAACTCTTATTGGAAGAGCCCATGAGGATCCTCAGGTCTGTAACACCGTGATTGCCAACTGCTGTATGCAGACCAAAGGGAAAGGAGTTAAGTAAAAATTAGGGGTAGCCATCGCTGAGTCTTGTTTACAGAAAGGCCTAGATGCTCTGAGCTCCTCCATCATGGTGTTCTGTACATGAATTGCAGTCAAACAGAGCAATCATGCGGACCTTCGCAGACGTACCCACGCCGCAGTTTTCTCTCTCTCACGCATTCATACACATCTGTGCCACCACCCAACCACCCCAAACAGTCTGTCTCTCTCAGAGAAGGATGTGCTCTAGGATATTCTCTGGATAAGTTTATCGTCTGATAGGCAGTAGAGGGCATTGACTGAGAGCTCAGCGATGAATTTCTCACAGGCCTGCCGGGAGATACCTTTACAGCCGCGTAGGTCCAGCACGGAGAGACAGGACAAACGCTGCAGGTACACCAGACAGTGGTCTGTCAGACGACTGCAACCTGAGAGAGAGACAGAGAGATAGAGAGAGGGGTCAGTGTTCAAACTTTGGATCCTGTGCCGGGTTCCACTGTAATCGAAACCTATAGCAAGGAAACGTGCAATAAAGTGGTCAGTGAAGCAGGGATTTCTAAGTGAACACGTTCATGGATGTTCACCTAAGTACACTACTGATTGCAGCCACGGTAAACATGCTGCAGCCTAATATTCCTCATTAACATTACTACACAAATGGAATAAAACAAACGGTTTCATTAATGAGCAATTATTCATTTTGTTCAATGCTTTATGTGGACAGATGTAAGGTTTGGTTACATAGTAGCTAAAAATCTATTTATACATTCCTCTATGGTGACCATATTTTGGCTTTCAAAAAAAGAGGACAATGCAGGCAGGATGGCAGGCATAACGAATGGAGACCGCAGAAAACAAAAGACAAATCCTGGACATGTTTGGCGATTTAGAGATCCCGGCCGGATGCATTTATTTAGGTCCCAAAAAGACAATGTGTGTGTAAAAGAGAGGACATGTGGTCACTCTACATTCGTCTTCGGTAAGAGCTTTATCATGGTCAGGGTTGCGGTGGACCCGGAATCGATCCCAGGAACATTAGGCGTGAGGCAGGACATGCATCCTTGATGGGATGCTGGTCAATTGCACCACGAACACACACACACACACACGCACGCACACACACGCACGCACACACACGTACGCACACACACGTACGCACACACACGTACGCACACACACGTACGCACACACACGTATGCACACACACGTACGCACACACACGTACGCACACACACGTACGCACACGTTCGTGCCTAGGGGCAATTTTCTATAGCTAGTCTACCTACTAGCAAGCATTTGGGTGGTGGGAGGAAACCATGAGTGGACACGGATGAAACATGCACCAAAATTCAGGATTAAACTGGGGATGCCACCAGCTAGACAATAGATAAAAATTAAGTTAAAGATTGCTCACGAGACCACAGTAATTAATTCATGCCCTTTTAGGATACTTGTCAAATTTTACAATATGCCACAAACCTATCAGTAGCCACATTTACCCGAGTAGATCAATAGAAATGTCAGTGTAAAAATATCCAGCTGATCCATCCAAGTAGTATGGAACTCAGTACTAGTTGCCTTTTAAAAAATAGTTAAGTGAAAATTACCCACCGGTAGACATAACCTTTTTTTTCCAAAAGAGGCATGGTATATATAGGTGTCCACTAGATCTATTTCCTAACAGACAACACAGAACTATGAGCTAAGCTGCAATGATTTGCTAAATGATCTTAAATGGTGCCATGAATATTAGTCATACGGTTTGCACCACACAACTCCTAGCGCTCTTTGTCTTAGTAACGCTAGTGTAAAACTAAAGCAGCAAACTTTGATCGGTTGCCTTTCGATATACAGTGATGTGAATGAAGATCATTTCTTCCTGCGAGTAGGTTTTCATTCAAGTGCTTCCATTCCCTACTTCCTGCACTTTTCAAGAGTGTGCACTTGCTACATGAAGACACCAAATGCAAGGTCATGAGCACGTGTTCAGGTACCTGCTAGGTTGAGGTGTGCGAGTGTGTTGCGTGTGGATGAGCCCACAGCGGTGAGGAGGTTGAGAGCGTTGTCAGTCAGAGGGCAGTGTGAGAGCTCCAGTCTCGTCAGCTGGGGCATGTGCCTGATGATCAGCCTCAGAGTGGCCTCCGTCACCTCCAGACCACATAGCCTCAAGCACTGCATGTTTCTCAGCTGGGAACGGTTATTACTTCCTGCACATACAAACACAAAATTTATGTCTAGGCTACTTTATGTCTAGAACTGTTGTTTTTTTCAGAACGGACCGAGTGTGTGGGTTACCTGGCGGACTGAGCAGCTCTCGGATCTGTGTATCTTTGACGCCGTCTGCCCAGCGTAGGTCTAACGAGCGCAGTAAAGGACAGCTGGGAGAGCTCAGAGCGGACACGGATGTCCAGTTACACCCTGAAAGCACCAGATCTTTCAACCCTAAAGACAGAGAGAAGAAGGTAAGTGAAGAGAGATCCTGGCCTATGAAACGACACGCAGCCAAGCCAGCTTTGAGTGCAGTGTGTGTACCTGGTAATCGGTTGACAAGCCATGTAAGCTGTTTCTTAGATATTTTGGCCCAAGACAGGTCCAGTGTAACCGGCTGGCGCTTGATGATGCCAGAGAGGGCCTGTGGACTGATGGACTGGCAGCGGCTCAAACTGATGTGTGTCCACAAGCGCTTATCACACCCCCTATTACAACAAAAAGTATGGTTATAATACACACACAATGCCATTAACAGTTAAAATACAGTATAATAGGTTTGTTTTGTTTTTTTAAACATTTATAGCAAAATCTGATATCAAAATGATACTAGCATTAAATTAAAATGTAAGGTGGATTATTTCTTTAAAATGAAACCATATTTATACACTTACTTAAACATTTATGCATTACACACTCACCATTTGTACCAGCTCTTGCACACAGCCATGCAGACGCACAGCTCGGATCGAGTCAGATAGCGGAAGACGGACACCCACACCAGCCTGCCCCAGCCTGGTTCACTCGCTCCGTTCTGCTCAGGCGAGGTGCAGGACGCTGAGCTGGGAGAAGAGGCAGGAGGCTTCCCTCTCTCCGGCCGCACATTTTTCCCGTTCCTCTCTCGCGTCGTGTTGTGATGGGATTCTCTGGAGCTACACCTTAAGCTCTGACTCACATGAGTGTGTTTGGAAGTGCTCCTGGTAAGGGTGGGGGATTGGAGTTGTGGCCTGGCTCCATGCGAGTGTGTGTGAGGGTGAGCTTTATCTGCACGGCGCGCATCACCTCGGAGTGGTGGGCGGAGCAGGGACTTGCCCTGGAAGTCGCTGTTGCTTTGGGTGTGGCTTACAGAGGTTACATTCGCTTCTAACTTGGGGACGATAGTGCTGGGGTCCCGTCTGCCTCGTGATGGCTGTAAGGTCACAGTCACGCACGACTTCTGATCTCTGGTCTCATCACCGAGCACCTCGGAAGCATCTGAGCGAGTCTGCTCTCCGTCCTCCTCCCTTTCTGCTTCCCGCTTTCCGTTCTGTTGTGCGTCTCCGCTCTCGTCTTCCGCCGGCCTCCTCTGTGGCCGGTTCTCTTTACCTCCCAGCCCGTTCTCTCTCCTTTCGGTCTTCTCGTTCTCCTCCTCCTTGTTATTGTCCGCTCCATCCTCTTCTCTCTCCGTCCTTCCCCTCAGAGCTCCGCCTCTTGCTTCGCTTCTAAGCTGCACTTCCCTTCCCTGATAGGATGACGCGCTTCTCCTACGGGACACGGCCCTGCTGAGTCCTGCCCTGAACATTCTCCCTCTCTCCAAACTCCGCTGACGCAACAGCTTTGGAGAAACAGAGACAGACGGCCGTGTCTGAGAGACAGAACGGCAGAAAAGGGTACGAGAGTACGAGAGTACGAGACACGAGCGAGGAAAGCAAAGGAGCAGAAAGCGACAGAGAAGGCGAGCACAATGAGCGCATCTTCTGCAGGAACATTTTTGGTATGTGCTACAAAACAATGAGCTTCGGCACATTATTCTCACTAAAATCTACAGTAAGGAAGTGCCATTCTGCTTCTACCAAAATGTCCTTGTACCTCTAAACCTGTCTATTCTTTTATTATTAAAAAATAAATAAATAAATAAAAATAAATAAATAAAGAGAGCGAGAGAGAGAAGGTTTGAGGAGGCTGAAGCTATGTGCACACTCTGGACAAGCATCACAAGCAATGAAGACTTACCGACTGGAAGAGTTTGCTCCTCTCTAATTTGATCTGCAGCAGAAAAGAAAGACAAAAACAAATCAGTCTTTGAAAGTACAGGTGTGCATGCACGCATGTGTGTGTACGTACACATCTGTCCCCATACCCTCTTCCTGTGCTGTCGCTCCAGTACCCCAGCTCTCTTGCGGCTCTGTTGGTGCTGCAGCAGGATCCTCTGCGAGGGTGGAGGTTGGCGTCGGGAGCGAGTCAGAGGCAGGGACGAGGGCGACGTGGGATGCTGACCCCTGCGCCCCAACCGCAGCCCACCCACCCCAATGCCCTCTCTGTACGCCCGCTTAGCAGGAGGAGCGGAGGATGGCAAGCTAGTTGTAACAGTGCTTTTGCCCTCATCTTCTGAATTACTGCTGGAAGACTGCAACACACAACATAGAAAAATGAGATACGAGATCATATGTTGAGAACGTCATCTTCTTTCAGTCTTAGTTTCAGCATTCAGGCGAATACTGAATACAACAATACATAACCGCATGAAGGACAACGTATATTAATGAGGCAATGTTTTTTAGGTCCTCCACCTCGTCTTTTGCAAGATTTTGAACACCACAATGTCAAGAACAGGTTCTCGGTCTCAGTTCCGAAGGCAGAACCTGCGGTATCCAGTGCCGAGAGAGGTCTGCCCTGCATGGCTTTGTGCTTCCACTGCACTGACTCAGAACTCACCATGTCATTATCATGAGGTGTGTCATACAGCAATAAAAGAAAACTGTTCACTGCTCTTGAAAAG
Organism: Notoglanidium macrostoma; assembly: GCA_030068235.1. Taxonomy (NCBI): domain Eukaryota; kingdom Metazoa; phylum Chordata; class Actinopteri; order Siluriformes; family Auchenoglanididae; genus Notoglanidium; species Notoglanidium macrostoma. The sequence goes on along the minus strand of JAQQZR010000002.1, from coordinate 4,742,820 downwards.
CTAAGTTGTAGTGTTAAATGACACCACACCCTACCTCTGTGTTCTTATCTTGGACACATTTGGGACACTCCCAGCAACTGGGAAGATCCTTATTGATCACACCCTCCCCTGGGACCTTTAAGACACACAAAGATCATCACCATATGTAACAACACACTGAATCAGCTAAACAATAGAAAGTGTCTGCAGTGTGCATGCTTGTGTTTACCTTTATACATTCTGGGTGTGTGATCTGACCACATTCAGAGCACTCCATGAGTGTTTGGGTGGTCTGGGTGCCTTCAGCGTCCTCCTGGCTCCCCTCTTTACATATGGCACAGACTGCAGTCAGAGGCAGCGCCGGCTAAAGAACGCATTCGAGTTAGAGCTGGAATGTAATACAGAGTGAAAACAGACGTAGAGGATAGAGTAAGCACTCACAGCCAGGCACTGTCTGAGAATGCAGGACTTCTTGAGTCGACCTGGGCCGCCAAACTTCTTCATGTCCCTGCAGTAGGTGCAATCTCCACACTCGGACCGCCTGCAGGCCTCGCAGCGTTTACAGCGCACACGCCGCCGCCTCAGAGCCGAGATAGAAGATGCGGGCTTGGCTGGCCGTGGCACTGGGGCCATCGTGGGGCCCGAACCTGACGCTCGTGGCCGGTACATTACAGATGGGGGAGGAGGGAGTGGCCTATACCACGAGGGCTGCGCACACAGCAAAGGAAAAGAACTGTTTATACACACGTGTCAGCACATTGGGCATCATGACAGGCATTAACGTTCCATAAACACAATAATAAATAAATTTATAAAAAAAAAAAAAAAAAAGAAAATTAAAAACAAAAACATTTCATTACGATAAAAAAGTTAATAAAATAAATAAACAAAAGCAGGTAAGAAAGAAAAAAAAAAAAAGATTGTTGTGATACAGATTTTGAAAAATGTAATGTTTGGGCACATTGTGTAGAAAAATTTAATTCATTACCTACACAAACATAATTTCTCAAAATCTCAATCATAAAATCTTTTTTCCCAGCACAACCGCAGCATGAACAAACAAGTAAAAAATATTATACAGGGTGAAACGTCACCGAGATGTTAACATCCTTGATACATTATTTGATTTCGACGTATTTTTGCCAAAATAAAAATAATCGTGGTGTAAACCTGAATTATCACCACGGATCCCTTTAAATCAGTAATTTGTCACTTACTATATAAAATAAGTAACTAAATGGTAGATCGCCGACAGCAACATACAGCTACTACAAGCACAGTGTCCACGTTGGGCTTAACAATGGGGTCATTGTGTGGCATGATAATGATACGATCACTTTTATTGTGGTCATGTGACCACTCCAGTTCTGAGTAAAGGTTGCGCTTACCCTTTTGGGCCATGTGACAATGGGTTTTCCAGTGTAAGACAATTTTGGATCATCATTGGCATGCTCTTCAAGCAGGGCCTGCAGACACCAAATTAAATTACTGTTAAATTTGACAGAAAATACAAGATATCATGACAGACTGTTTGGATAATTATTCTGTTTAGATGATTATCCTGTGGAATAACTGGCATACAAATATATTCTAAAGTGGATAATAATTAGCGATGAAGTTTACGCACACGGATGTCATTGAGAAGTGCAGGAGCGTTTCTGATCCCTGTAGGCACACACTTCTTGTGGCTGGGCAAAGACTCCAGTTTGTGCAGCAGCTGCCACAGCCCCTCCAGCTCCAACGGCGTCAAGTGGACCTTCACGCCGGGACGGGCCGGAGGAGAGGGAGCTTCCTCTTCCTCCTCGTCACCTTCTTCTTTAACTTCCTCTTTTCCCTCGTCATCCTCGTTTGGTGTAGCAAAGTCGTCTTTTTTTAGCCCTGTGTGCGTAAGAATAAACTCACGGTGTTCATAATACAGGTATCCCCATTAATACAGAAATCTTACTGTAGGTATGTGCGCGTGCTAACCGATGCCCAGTGAGTGTCTCTGGAACTCTGGCGTTAGATGAGAGGTGTTGGTCAGACAGTACAGGTAACGCTCCAACACGTACCAACACATCTCATAATAGAACGGGTAACGGAACTTAGCTGGGACCTGGAGAGGAAAAAACAAAGTACAATCTACATTGATGAGCCAGGTCTTTTAGTGAAATATATATAAAAAAAATAATAAATACATGGTTTAATTATGTAGGCCTGTCACAGGATAACAACAGGTAATGATTTGTTTGTCCATTTTATGCTAGCAGTTTATAACATCCATTTTGTTGTAAAGACGATAAACTGCCCTCTCCCTCTTTTCTCAGCTTGAAGCCACAAAATAACAGTAGCTGTGATGTTGAACCTAAATTAATGTCGTTTATTTCCATCACTGCTCTTTAGAATAATGAGGAGCGTCAAAAAAATTTAAAATTTTTACCCTGCACACACACAAGGACCTAAAAAACATGTAACCAAAGTACATTGATAGTTGTGATGTAGTGAGGTCAGAAAACAGATTTTAAAGATGTACTATAATTAAGTACTACTCATGGCCTTATTAAAACGACAGAATTGGGATTTGAACGGATCTTTCCCCTCACCTCTGTACCAGTCAAGAGCCCAACGAGCCCCCTTCCCCATGCTGACCACAGGTACCTACTCCCTTCCTTAGAAAATCTAGGAAGGGTCAATTCACTTTGTCTTTGGTTGAGGTTAACCCTTTCACGTGTACATAGTTTCTACACATGCAGAAATTCTACGCATCACTTTTTTCCCCTATCCATGTCCACATCTTGGTAAAGTAAGGAAAAAACTCACTGTGCAAGATTTAATTCCTGTGTAATAAAATATTCAAATGTACGTCTTGAGTCAAAATTTTACTCAGTGGCGCAGTCAGCCAAAAAAAAAAAAAAAACCCATACAATTGTGCAATCTTATGACTTAATCTGCAGTATTTTTCCAAACATCCAAAGATGTTTTACAAAACTGGATCTGTACGAGTCTGTATTTCTGAACCAACCCGTGTGCGGTCCTCAATGTTGTAGATGTTCAGCTGCATAGGAATATTAAAACTGTGCAGGAAATTCCCTCCGAACACCAGAGTATCCTCAGGAGTGTATACTGCATGGATCCAACCTACACACACACACACAGAAAATCATAGCTTGTGCAAAAACACTGCATTCAGTCATTCTAGTTTATAACTATCTCTTCTACTAAATTTATAATTTTACCATCAATATTCCACAAGATGTTCATGGTTTCTTACAAGAACAAGCTGTTAACCTTTATGTACACAAACCTGAAGGGATCATGAAGGTGTAACCCTGTTTTAGCTCAATGCGCTGGCAGGCGCTGGCTTTGTCCCCGAGGAAGAGGTCACCCTGTTTTCCCGACAACACCCAGTTCTCATAGAGCTCCAGGTTGTGTGGCGTGGGCGGTATCAGCCAAAACACCTACGGATTAAGCGGGAGCACAAGACGTAGTGAAGACCAACAAACAACTGGAACTTTTTCCCACA
>JAQQZR010000002.1:4714432-4715604 GCA_030068235.1 Notoglanidium macrostoma | reverse complement strand
TGTATGTATGTATATAGGCAATACATGCCCGTACATCTTTATGAATTTCTATACTTTTGTTTGTATCTGATGAGCATTCATTGAAATAGGGTATGAATGTAAAAAATAAAACCATGTCATTCATACATTAACATTTACTACATATTTTCTATTTATAAAATGCATAACCTATTTACTAGCCTATATATGGATGACTATAGCCTATATCACTGACTATTTGTTTAAAAAGTGAATGTAGATTTGTAGCTGTACAGCACTAGGAATATGTTGCATTATGTCAAGGTTGGGGGTCGAGAGCAGATTTCACTCACGCGCCCGTTTTATCCGGCTGCTAACAGTCGCGCGCGTCCGTCTATACCCTTATATTTAGCATGCATTTGTATTTACACAGGAAAATGCGTTAAAACAAGTCCAGTTACGTGTTTGGGCCTAATAACGGTGTCCAAAAGCATTGTAGAGATTCTTAAATGTTGAAGATTCATGGCATAATTTTTGCTAAATAAATAAATAAATAAATAAATAAATAAATAAATAAATTTTTAAAAGCTTCTATTTACCAAGAGTCTTTAATGGCATATCATAAGGTGGAATTATAAATAAAACTCAATGCTAATTACATTTAAATTCTGCTTTAGGATTATTCGCATATTCAAATGACAGTGGGATTTTACAAAGGAGCACGAGGATGTATCTTATAATTTTTTTTTTTTTTTAATTGAATGGATGATATTATTCAGGTCATTTAGGTTAGATTTGTGCTTATTATGCGTGGTTTGATTGATTTGAAAGGACATCAGGGTGAATTATAAGTGACTTAAAGTCGAGGAGGGAATAATAAATAATGTTCATTATCAGAGAAGGACACTTCAAGGGATTCTTCCTTTCTAAAAAAAGAAAATGAAATCAGTATCCGCGCATTTTGTGTTTTGCAGTGTCAATGAAACATGTCTGCTTTGATGCCGCTGGTAAGGACTGAACCATGTATTTTAATTCTTTAAAAATATATATCTAATAAACAGTTCAGGTTGATATTCCAGAGCGCCTCGGTTCGCACGAGCACAGATGTGGAGGTGAATTCAGCAGTATAGGCCCTGATGGCTCTGATAACGCACAGGCTCCATTTAAGACGTTTCAAAGCTATATGGCAGAGTTATAAAGCAAATATAATCCCA
>JAQQZR010000002.1:4689432-4709432 GCA_030068235.1 Notoglanidium macrostoma | reverse complement strand
TGGTTAGGGCTGGTTAGCGAGCTAGGATTAGGGTTTAAGGCTTTAGGGTTAGCATTATTCAGGGTATTTACTTACAGAAGTATGACTGTGTGTGTCTGTGTGTGAGAGAGAGAGAGAGGCAGAGAGAGTTTATAAGATGTTCATTTGCATATTGCAGGCTTCAGCGTATCAGTATTGCAAAATCCAATGTTGCAGTAGTAATTAACAAAGCATACATTGTAGAGCCTGTGTGTGTGTGTGTGTGTGTGTGTGTGTGTGTGTGTGTATGTGTGTGTGTGTGAGTGTACAGGCCAAAGCTTTAATCCTGAAACATGAAATTTGTGTTAAAATCACAAAATTTTTTCACAAAGAAAAACAAACAAACAAACAAAAAACTGCTTTCCACTTGGTAAACAAAAGTCGACCAATTGCTGCAGAACGAGCACAGCAGCAGGAATATGTAAATGTTACACCCTTCCTCTATGCTCAAAATAACAGCGACGATGTTATTAATTTATTAAGTAACATGACCAGGTGAGGTGTTACAGCAAAACAACCAATGACAGGGTGGTGCCAAATGCCATTAGTCACACATCCAGGAGCATTTTCTTCTTCCTCTTTTATTCTTGCCAATGATGCTTTTAACCATTTTCTAGTTACATGCCCAGGAAAGAAGTTAGTTCCTGTTATCAAGTTCTTTCCTGTGGTGAAAAACACACAGTTATAAAAACCTACTGACACTGGAGACTCCTTCCATAAAATAAACACATCCAAAATTTCACCATTTCAATGGTTATACATTTTTGTTCGGCAACACTCATCTGTGCTCACCTCAGAAATTTCCACATCCTGATTCCAAACGGTTACTTCCGTTAGCAAACAAGACATTTTCCACGAACATGACTTAAAAATACGGAAGCTCGTCAGGATGCTGACGAACATGCAGAAGGGAAGCCAATCTTACTGGAAGCACCTTTAATGGAAATGTACAAATCAATGTGAGCCAGCTAGCGAGCTAGTCGAACGGCTATGAAAGAAAGTGTCGCTTCTTTGCGGTCCATTTTCACAAGCGGAGCAAAACTAAACAGAACGTACGGCCATTACGGCGTCCGAAATATCACTTACCCAACATTAACTTCTTGTTTATGGTTAAAGTTATAGAATTGTTGTATAAAAGCAACCGCACTCGCGTCACTGAATAACAACTCTCTTGCTTCATTAACTAGCCTTAAATGTGATTAATCATGATTCATTATTTTACTCATTTCCCAGCTCAAGTTTCTATTTCTAAACAAAAAAAAAAAGTCACATATGCACACAGAGTGCTCGCTACAGTTTTGCACAATAAATAAAAAACGCTTGGTGTGAAATTAGGCATGCAGGCCTCTCACAGAGTACAGATCTCAGAAGCCAACAGGACTTTTCAGGAACTGACAGTCCTGATTGTGAGAAACCGAAAAACTGAAGCGATATCTGAAAAGAGGCAGTTCTTCCGCACGGATATCAAACCAGATGCGACTGATGATCGGCACTTCTCACACATACACGCATTATTTTATCATCATCATCATCATCCGTTGTTACTATTACTCCAGGTTAAACAACTTCTACATCTAGCGATGTATTAGTCATAGTTGGACCGAGCGCTCTGAACTATTAGCAGTTTCTAAGCTACCTTCAAATGAACGAGACGTTTATACCTAATGACATTTCTCTACAGCGTGATACAGAAGAGCTGCTGTGACTCCTTCACACGGCTGAACGCTGTGTTGAGTGTAAATACCAGCACGGCTGAACAAATCCAGGGTGGCGACCCTGCTGTGACCTTACGGGATCCTTCAGCAGCTAACTGAGGTTAAGTAAACAAGATATCTGCATAGTTTAGCGGACTGTGGTCACGTGAGTCCGTGTATAAAACCTACATTTACATTTCTAATATTACAGAATAAATAGTGGTTGCTATGGTATATTAGTGCGATACGTTGTTCTTGCATGCAAATCAGTCTGGTGTGAAAAATAAAAAAAAGAATGCACTTTTAGAAAGACAATTAGTGATAATTCAGTCAAAGCGTTTACGCGCACTCGTTACCCTGACAATGGGAAACGCCCACAGGTCATGTGACTCAGTCAATCAATCATCACGTTTCCTGTTCTAGCAAAGTGACCACTTTAATTACGTTTCCCAGTGGTAATATCGCAACTAAATTGAGTGAGGATTTTAACTATTTTGGTAGCCAAGTTATGCTATGTTGTTTATATCCACTTTACAGAGCCTGTTCAAGGCGGGAACGTTGCACCTTTTTTCCGCCTTACCCTTCTGCGTAAACGATCCGAATCTGCAATGGCATGTAATTTCATTCCGCCTTTGTGGCAGAACAACCGGTAGTAACAAGAGCCGAGATCGAGGTATGTGTAAAAGGGACAGCCGGAATTGCAGGACAAGGGTGTGACATCTCCGACATTGACATTTGTCTTTCAAACGTCTCCGTCTACGGCGTCTACGGTCTGCATGCCTTTCTGCCTCGAATCACTTCCCATTTCTCTTCAGTTTCTCCTCCAACATATTGAGATCAGATCACACAAACACGATGCTTAGCGATTTCGCTTGTCTTTGAAATGTGCACAGCTTGCAAAATCACCTCAACACTCATCTGCTGTTATTGTTTTGAAAGCGACACGTTGGCATGTTCAGGGGGTTCGTATTTCCAATGCATAGTACGTTAAGTCGCGCTAGACACACATGCTCCATGGTGTTTATACGTCATGACTCTGGCCCTGGAACGCCGGCTCGCTAAAAAACACACACTGATGCAAACAACCAAAGCCGGCATAATGAGTGGTCTTCTTAACAGCAATTTTTGGGATCTCAGTGTAAAAAGGGGTAATGGGACAAAGATCACACAGTGTAAGGAGCCAGGTGAACTGACACGCTACTTAAGTGCGATTTCATCACGCAGGGAACGTCACACTCGATTAAATTATTGGACAGATTCAGGGGTAATTCGAACAGACATGAGACAAATTAATTTTCTAACATTTAATAATTCGATTCATTCAGTTTTCAGCCAAATTTTAAATACTAGATCTTTACTTGTGGTTGTGGGGGAAAAAAAAAAAAAGGCACAAAAAAGGTACACAGATTTCAGTTCAGGGTGACATGGAGGTTTCTAAACGGTAGTCATAGATCAAAATTGCACCATGTGAAGGGATTTCCTGGATCGCAATTTGAGGGTCAGCTCTCGAATTGGTTTACCGGTAAATATTATTTGGCAAATTCCATTTGAATATAATGCTGATGTAGAAAAAGAAAAAAAAAAGCCAGATTACCAGCATAGCTTCACTGTATATATTATACATCATTTTCTCAAATTTGCTAACGGCTTTTATTCTATTTAAAGTCCTATAATGTTTACATGATCGCTTGAATAATCAGGTAACTGCTGAAAGGTAATGCGTTGGCTGTTTGTAAGACACTTTAATCGACATAACTGTGAAAGTGGACTGAATTCTGCACTTTTAAATGTGTTTACAGGGGTGGACAAAAGAAGAAAACCAGGAACAAGAAAAAAAAGGGAAGTAAATAATAGGAAAAGCAAACTGAATATTTGTAATGAACTTGTCATTGAATTGCTCTGAAACTGCATTCTGGTTCACAGTTCCCACTGCGTGTGTGTGCGCGTGTGTGTGTGTGTGTGTGCATGAGAGAGAGAGAGAGAGAGAGAGAGAGAGAGAGAGAGAGAGAGAGAGTCTTACTCTGGTCAGAAGTCGGCGCAGACAGAATAACTGAATAAAGTTTCTTCACTTCAGCTACGTTTTCATCGATCTTATCGATGCTGTGTCGGATTTCTTCGATCTGAAACGAAAATGAACATTCAGAACAAACGTAGTAAAACCGACTCGCCGCACGCAAATCCATGTGACTGAGCAGAAACTGTTCCTCTGAGATAGATTAAGATTTGTTCAATAAGGCCACGTCTTTACCTGGGTAAAAAAATCGTCCATGAACGCTGCGTTATCCACGGCGATCTCAACGTCCTCGTCGTCGTGGTCGCAAGTCTGTGAAAGGTAAATAGAGAAGGTACGGTTTATGAGAGGCGGTTAATGCTGATCTCTTGGGATTTTCACACACAGCAGACTCTCGAGTTTACACGGAGGAGAATGCAGAGGTTCAGAGTGGTTCAAGCTGATAAAGGCGACTACGGTAACTCGATCGCTCTTTACAACCGTGGTGTGCAGAAAAGCATCTCAGAACAGACAGCATGCCGAAACCTACATGGACTAGAGAACAAATTCCACTTCTGTCAGCCAGGAAAACAAATCTGAGGCTACAGTGGACAATTAGTGTGTTGGAGTCAGATAGTGGAATTGCCAAAAAAAAAAAAAAAAAAAAAAAAATTGGCTAAGAATAACAGAATTTTAAACAATGTTGACGCAAAACAGTTCAGATTTGTTTCTAAATGCTTTTGTTTAGCAGACAAGTTTTCCTCTTCTGCTTATCGTGCTCTGTGTGGCGGATGCTTTCGGATCGAGTGAATGCTCGGGTCTCCCTTAGCTTCCTTATCGTTAGTCTGTTTCGAAAGCTTGTGTCGTGAAACTGTCCAGGGAAAGTGAACTGTGGATTCATGAACTTTCCACCTGCACATTATCAACTCTATCGTACGGACAGGGATGTTTAAGGCCATTGCCATGTCCCTGTAGCTTTTTTCATTAAAGCGTTCTTCCCGGAGAACTTTAAGACGCTCCTTCTTCTTCATCATGATTGCTACTTGTCACGTGAAATCTTCACAACCAACAGCGACATCTTTTACAAGGACACCAGAGCTGCGTTCAAATTAGCGAGCAATGGCAAACGTTCACGTCGTTCGTTTGCTTCGAGTTCGCTGCGAGCATTCGCGAACGCACACGGAGAGTCTGAGGAGGAAGCTCTCAACCAACAAACACGGACCCTGGACTAAAGGAGACGTGTTCTCATATGAGATTTATCCCAGAAAATACACGCAAGTGCTTTAAATAGATTTTATTTAATCTTACAATACGTTGTTACGTTACGTTACACTGCCAAGCTCTGTATTCAGCTCTCTGTGGTCAGAAACATCACGGAAACATCACGTACACTTAAAGCGTTATTTAAATTTTGAAATCATACCTTGGTTGATGTTAATATCTTAGAGGATTTATATCCTCGGAGTATGCTCACCTAGCTAAATTTGTAATGTTCAGACAAAATGTCAAAGAGAACCGGTTCTCCTGCAACGGCTGCCATCTTGCCGAATTTGAACGCAGCTCTGGTGCATTTTGGCAACACTTTTTGCAGCACTTATATCAAGAACTTGATTTATTTTTAGGTAACCTTCAGAGGTACGTTTTTTTAATATGGTGCCCGGATACTTTCCATTTTGTTTATTAAACAGATCTCAAAGTTTAATCTGCATGTGCTCCGTTTCGCTTCACTTCAACACAGCATTAGTCACTACACTTGGTAGAAAATACAAAGGCACGTTGGACACTAGCTGTCTAATCCCGTCTGTAGGAACCTGCCCTTGTGCTCTCTTTTCTTAAACTTAACACACCTGTTTCAGATATTTAGTGGATCCTGAAGACCTTGATTAGCTGGATTAGGTGTGTTAGCTTAGCGTCAGATGTGCGGCTCCGTATGAGAAAGGATGGAGATGAATGTGTGAGGTCACGTTTCATAAGCGCCTGATATCCCAGGCACCTCATGGATTTCCCATCTCGGCTATTAGCTTTGTAACTTGGTTGCTATTATTCATAGCCTGTATTAATGCACATAGCTAACCAGCTTGTAACATGAACACATTTTCGTTTATTCAGTTAGGTTTCTGGAAAAGCAAACAAAACATGAGGCTGCGCAACACGCTGGAGCCTTTACTTAAAGTGTACACACTTACAGTTTGATATAATAAGGTTAAGTTGTTTACAGGTTGACTAACACACCTGGCCTCACCTTACAGCTGAACAAATACACTTTGTCTTGAGGCGCTTACTGTAAGATCGGAATGTTGCGTCACGTCATTATCTCAGGAGTATTCACACTTTCGGGCAAAAATAAATAAATAAATAAAATCATGCAAATATAATAATCTTATAATGCATCGACACTAACGATGAGATACAGCAACAGAGACCGTCAAAGAGGAAAAATATGTGACGACGCGCCCGAGTTGTTGCTTAGTAACTGGTTCCTATGAAAGGATGTGAACATCAGAGCTCCAGTTAGTAAAAGGATTTTATTGTAACAATTAAAAATCCACCATCCAGCCGATAATATTGCACCTCGGCTGCTCTGCATGAATTAGAAATGTCTCATTATTTTAGGCTAGGATGATTAAAATGCTTATCTTGATGTTTTAGTCCAAAGCCTCCATCATTCCGCTCCTTGGGACGCACATAATACAGACTACTGAGAATACACATCCTATTGATCATGCAAGTTTATTTTGGCGCATTGTTCCCATCCTCAGGACATTTTAAAATGACAAAGTTACACCCATGACTTTGTTCTTGATCTTCGTTGGATCAGATTACATGAATTTAACCTGCTTTTGACACCATTTTGGCACGGCTGACAAATTTCCAGCACCGAATATGAACATCGGGAACAATGAACAGGCCTTTTATTGTGACATGATCGAAGAACAGCAGTGTGGCGTCTCGGACGAAAAGCCTGGAATGTCAGGATATTTTGTACTTTCTTGCCTAGTTTAACAACAACTACGACGTGTTCCTTGTATATGCATGACTGACGCCATTTCTTGACCCTCCTCCCGGACAGGAACATGAGTGATGACTGGTCAGGGTCACACTTGTAGTGTTTCTTTCAGTCTTACCGGGATTGTCTGCTAAGATATATGGCATATTTCCAAGGAATATCTTGGAAAGTTCGTTTAAAAAGATTATTTACGACAAACTCAGTTCGGTTTGCTCAGGAAGGCGGTGAATGGCGCCTTTATGACGCACGCCGCGAGTCACAAGCTGTCAAGTCCAAAAGTCCATGTAAAATGACACCCAAAGTAAAGTGAGTGTTTTCTTGGCGTCATCACATCGGTGGTTTTACGCCGCTACCGCAGACAACTCGAACACAACTACACACTAACACACACACACTCAAAAGGTGACATACCCACCCACTGAAGTTTTTTTCCTCCATTCTTTTACCTTATACCTATCATAACTATTACCTTGTGTTTTAAAAGAATAGCAGATGTAAGCACTTTACATAACCAGAGACCAAAGTGTTAAATTAATGCTTTTAGTACTCAACACTATTCCTGATCTGATAAAGGATGAGAAATTGTTTGGGCAAAACTATTCAATTTAACATAAACAAGTAAGTAAAAGTATCAAAATGGCTTAAGAACAAGAAATATTTTCAATCATGCCGCTGTATAATTCGGTACTCTGATTGGTCAGAAGGTGTTGATTAGTTTTCTATATGAGCAGCTCTGGAGATCGTGTCGGCTGTAATGTAAATAACAGGTTAACTTACAGTTTTAATACATTATTGCTTCTATAGGGACAATCAAAGGTTAAGAATAGACTAAGAATAACTGCTGACATGGTGAAGATATGTAACAGTCAGTACGTTTTTGTCACGGGAAAGAATTCATAACCGAGGACTTTGTGCTGTCTGGTTTATTAACTTTGAGAGAGAGAGAGAGAGAGAGAGAGAGAGAGAGAGAGAGGCTTGTAAAGAAACGACTGTTTATAGCTGCAGTAAGTGATGGGAATTAAAATGTCTTGTGGACGCTCCACAACGTTAAATACAACTATAAATGGTTAAAAAGTAACAATAGTTGCTTTGGTATAAAAGGAATAAAGAGTAGAGAATGAGCTGGTATTGGAAATTAACCAACTTCAGAGTGATCACTCCATATCAGACTCCATCATGTATTGCTTTCCTAAATCAGAATGCTCCAGTGTTTTATTCCTTGCATAGTCGAAGTAGGAACAATATTTAAACGAGTAATTTCATCATTTAACACCGAACACCAATCAACAAATCAGTCTAACGTCCCAGAGTTAGCCTTAAAGATCAGTAGTTTTAAAATATTAAAGCCGTTCTCGGAATTTAATGACATGAGTTCTTTCTTAATATTAAGTGAATACTTTTTAAATTAAAGGGAAAATTCGCCCTGAACACTTATAACCAACACGTGGCGTCCAAGCTTCAGTCTGGGATGAAATCCTGAGTCGGCTTGTTTATTTTTTCACTTTAAACATCTTTCTTTGGCATGTCGGCCTATTTTCATTTGGGTTAGTGGTTTCCTGACAGAGAGCGATGCAGCGGCACTTTATGACGGAATCGTGATTTTGTCACGGCTGATAAATTCCCAGGCCGAATATGAACGTCAGGAACAACGAGCGGTCCTTGTAGTGTGACAGACCGGCGATGTGGCGCCTGGGACGTCCCACGACACCCGGACGAAAACTCTAGCATGTCCAAAGCTTTTGTATTTTCTCGCCTGGCTCGACGACTCCTACGACGTGTTCCTTGATGTTCCTTCTGCAGCCACGATTGACGATTTCACGACCCTCCTCCCCGACAACACGCAAGGACATGAACGATGATTGGTCAGGGTCAAACTTGTAGCGTTGCCAGGTTCCTGACCAAGACATGGCAAGAATTCATGCCTGTAATCTGATGATTGCCAATTCTGACATGTTGACCATCGTGAAAGACAAAATTATCGTGTCGTCTGATCCCGGCATTAGTCTGTCCATCCCTCTCACCTCCTCTCTGTACTCTCTGCACAGAAACCGTCATGCTAATACCGCCGCCAACACCTCCTGTACTCTTCTTCTCCTAGACCGTAGCGTCTTTTCCATAACTCAGTGCAGAGCATCATTGTACCTGCATTGCACTCTGGGACACTCAATATCACGAGTGTGAAAATAGGCTCCTTTGCTGCGCTTTTCTTGTTCAAGATAGAAATCTGGCAGCTAACTGCGACCAACATGCTCCTGTGACATCAACTCACACACACACTCACACACACTCACACACACTCACACACACTCACACACACTCACACACACTCACACACACTTCTCACAGGGATAATGAAAAAGCAGAATCGCTAAACACAACACAAATATTTTACTATAAACATATTTACTGTAATTCAGGGTGGACATTTGCTTTGATAATAACCCAACAGAAGGAAGCACCACATGGACATGTGAACAGTTCTAAAGCTGAGAAAACAATGTGGTTGTGTGAAGGTCAAAAAGACAGAGAAACACACACACACACACTGGAAAAGCTGAGACAGGGAGATAAGGCTACATGAGACTTCCTGAAGAGAGACTGTGTGTTAGAGTGTGTGTGTTTGCGTGCACAAGCGAGAGATGTGTCTGTTTAACACTAGCTCAGCACAAATCTCTCCCACCCGGGTAACAAGACCCAGAACAAAGGTGTGTGTGCTGAGTGAGAATTAATATAAGAATGTGTCCTAACAGCCGAGTGTGAATGGAGGAAAGCAGGAACACGGAGCACTTAAGTGTGTGGAGTTCACTCGGGTTTCCTGGAAATTCATTGCAGAAACACACACACACACACACACACACACACATACACACACACACACACACACACACACACACACACACACTCTTCAGCTGTTGAGCGTCCCACGGTTGACTTACAGAGCCTAGCACAGGACTTATGTGAGTGTGAGTGTGAGTGTGTGTGTGTGTGTGTGTGCGTGTGCTCATTCAAATTAAGCTTGTGCGTACACACGAGGAGAATAAAGCAGCCCCACCAGCAAGTTAAACATTACAGCGAGACAGATCTCCGAAAACAGAGAGCAGGATTCTAATGAGACAACAGGACAGCACACACTCCTCCCAGGCAGTCTGTCAGCTAGTGTGTAATCTCTCCCTGACTTCAGAGAGACCAGAGAGAAGATAAGCCGTGAGAGGTTGTTGTTTTTTTTTTGTATCTCTTTGAAAATCTGCACTTAAACATTTCTCATACGGATGTAAGCATTAACGTGCACAAGCAAACACTCGCACGCACTCGCATAACCTCCTCTAAACACTTGTTTAGCCATGGATTTCTGCCTGGAGACTCCAGGTAGCCGGGCCCCGAGGACAATATTTGACTGACGGGGAAATATCGCCATAGCAACAAATCCAGTTTCAGTCACATGGGATTTCGTTTGATCACTCTTTCTTTCTTTCACTTTGGGTCATAAGTTCCTTGTCGCTGTCTGTCTGTAGGTGTTTACATCTTTCTGGCTGTCTGTTGTTCAATCAGTTGATCAGTCTGTCAGTTGACAGTCAGACTCTTGGTCTGTCCGTTGTTCATGCTATCATTCGGACTGATCTATCTATAGGTCATCGTGGCTGTCTGTCTTTTTAACTGTCTGTCTGACATCAACTCACAACTCTAGGCATGGTTGCATTAACCTGCATAATGCGCAATTTCAATTTTGAAAAAAACTCTCGCAAAAATATCGCAAAAGGGTTTTTTACACTCGCATGAGGTGATTTGTCAGACTGTTTTTTTTATATTTGTCTTTCTCTCACTCACTCTGTGTTTTTTTTTTCACTTAATGTCTCTGTACATCTCTCCATCCTTCTGTATGCTCATGACGGTACACCAATTTATCGTGGTGTTGCGCAAATATTCATCCTGTTTAAATGAAAAACAAAAGGACAATCTGTCACTCTCTATCCCATGACCCCTCCACACCGAGTCAGCTGACCACATCATCCCCTCCCTTACTCACACATCCAATAACAAATCTATTACTCTATTCATGATACATTTTTCATGATCCCAATCATTTCCTTTGTGGTGTTATTACTAGTTTATATATTCATTCACCTTGGTATCAAAGGGCCTACCTGGAAATGACAGATAAGGGCTGGGTTCCTTTTATACAGTGCACTATCTGACATAATGGCTTCTGCATCCTATATAGTGCACTACTATGAGACCTGTTTGGGATGCAGCCAACACTACGTTAAGTAAAAGGTCTTATATAAACGTTTTTCTTCCCATTTAGTGTCATATTACATCCATGTTCCGTTTCATTAAACCCTTCGGAAGCAGGAATGGCAGCTCAAATCAAAAGTTTTAGTCGGAAAACTGTATTTTTCTACAGAAATACCTCCTGAGACTCACTCACTCACCGCCTTCAGCTGCTCCAGTCGGTCCTTCATGGCTGTCTCTGTGCTGTGAGGGTCACAAGCGACTCGGTAAATAAATAGATAGCGATAGGTGAAGCAGCTGGGAAGTGAAAAGCCGAAACCGGAAAAAAGTTTTCCTCTTTTTCTCCCTCAGGCTGCTGTCTTCCTCCTCCAAGTCCACTTTTTCCCCAAACGGTCCATAAAAATGGCTGCTCTGCTCCAAACCAGTGTTTTTCCCGTCTAAATCTGTCCGTTCAGAGGATTAAGACAACAGTTGTGTACGCTTAATCTCTCTCTCTCTCTCTCTCTCTCTCGCTCGCTCGCGCTGTAATCGCAAAACTAAGCCCTGTGCCTCCGCGCATGCGCACTAGCACACCTATGCAAACCGTTTGGTACAGGTGGACACGCCCTGTTTGTGGTTGGTATCCTACCTGTGTGTGTGACGTTATTGTGTGACACACGTATGAAAATTTTGCTGACCTTCCGTTTAGATCAGCTAGCTCAGTGTGTGTGTTAGAGCTATTGACTCATAATTCCTCTTCCTCTCTCTTTTTGTCCTCTTAAAGTGGATAGAGTGGTGTTAGTTTGTTCCCCATCTTGGATTACAGTGTATAAACCATTAAAATATCTCATCACCTAGGAGGCCTGCCAGAGTTCATTAACACACCAACATTACACAAGCATAGTTCATTAAGGAGTGTGTGTACGGGTTTTTGTGCCCATGTGAGGACCAAATATGAGATTTTACTATCCTTGTGAGGACAGTTTTGGATGGTCCTCACAAGTGTGTGGTCCTCACAGCAGTTTTGTAAACAAAAATAAGAAAAAGTAAAAGACAAAAAGTTTCCTTTCATTACTGAGGTTAAGGTTAGGGTTAGGTTTACGTCTAGATGTAGAATTAATTAGCTGCATTAATCATTAGGTCAATGGACAGTCCTCACAAAGGTAGTAAAGCCAATGTATGTGTGTTTGATGTAACTAACATGGAGAAACCCTGTTCACACCTCCCTTTATCATAAAAGAAAGACTAATGTTAAATTCAGAACAGAATTTAAGTGACAAATTACACTGTAAACAAAACAAACACTGTTTAACACAAATAAATACGTCACTTTCATTTAAAAAGGGCGGTGGGGGGTAATTCAGCTAGCAGATTTGACTGGATAAACAAGTTAACCATTGATAATTATTCTCAATTTATCAATTCAGTTTTTCTGAGACTAAGGCAGAATTTGAGTCCCTGTAAATGAGTGAGATATACACATACATTACATTAAAACCACTGACAGGTGAAGTAAATATCATTGATTATGTCATTACTGTGGCACTTGTCAATTGGTGGGATATTTTAGGGAAACAGTAAACAGTCAGTGTAGGAAGTGTTGGAAGCAGGAAAGTGCCAAATTGTGATGGCTAAATGACTGGGTCAGACCATCTCCAAAACAGCAGGTCCTGTGGGGTGTTTCCCAGTATGCATTGGTTACTACCTACCAAAGTGGCCCAAGGAAGGACAGCCAGTGAACCGACGACAGGGTCATGAGTGCCCAAGGCTCACTGATGCAAAGGCTAGCCTGTCTTTTCCGATCCCACAGACGAGATACTGTAGCACAGTTTGCTGAAAAGGTTAATGCTGGTGTGTGTAATTCATGTAAGTTACAAGTACAACACAAGATATGAATGGATAGCTCTAAGATTGAGGTAGCATTTGTGTCCAACTACAAATTTGTACATAAGGTAGAAGACCTTATTCTAAAAGGTAACACATGTAAAAATCATCCCTGTTAAATATTTGCAATGTTCCACCCAAGTGTGTAATCAAGTACAACTTTATTTTGCATTTTTCAAAGCAAGAGAAGACGGAAATTGGCATTTCTGAGATATGTGACAGATTTGTTGGTCAAGTTTTGGGGGTTTCTCGCCCCCTTGTGGCCAATACTCTCACACCAATTATATTATTTACACACCAAGTATTATATTTTACATTTACAGTAAATGAATTTACAGTAGCATTCTTACACAGAAGTGCTTTTTAGTCTTTACCCAAAACACATCCTCACGCTAGTACAAATAGACCTTGATCTAGGGGTGACCATGATCATGATTTAGAGATAATTTGATGCTAAATACTTTTAGGGAAGAGTTGGTAAGTGAGTTAGTAGAGCAATTAAAAATTGTGCATGAGGCATGAATTTTAAGGGTCCAAGCACCAAGGGTACAAAGGAGCCTTTTGTTTTTCTTTATTATTATTCAGCACTTTAGGTGCTTGGCATCCTTGAAAACCACGAAATCATGGACTAAATTCAGAAATGTTGGGCATCTTGTTCTGGCAAAACCTTCAAGGGGTTCAATTTGAAATTTTTTATGTTATGGGCACCCAATTTCACCTACATGCACCAGATTTAAAGACAACATTTACAGTCACATCCATTAACTCCACCCATTGGGAAGTCAGCCATTTTGGTTTTTGTGCATTTTGACAAAAATCAAAATTTTTTACTTTATTTCTAGGGTATTCATCAGAATCAAACAAAATTTGGTCAGCATGATGCCGAGATGTCTGCAATGCTAAGTTGCAAAGGAATTACTGATATGTAAAACAGTGTTGCTAAGACAATGAAAGTAATTGACCTTTCATGCCACACAACCAGAAAGTGCAGCATAATTCCACTGTACATCATGCAACATGGTTCTAAGTACAAATCTATGTTCAGTAATATGGCATTTTAACATGCACATGCCAAAACTGGCTCATGAAACAGACACTGCAGCACAATGCTCCGCCAGTTTCTGTTTGCAGCTTTGTTTTTATGTAGCTGCTGTTGGTTTATTTAAGTTACTCATCTGTTCTGGTAGCCAGAGGCAGTTCATTCTACTACCTGAGTGCCGGGAAAAGGAACAGCCTTGATGTGTGTCTACTTTGTGTCTTGAGAGACAGTAAGTCAAGTCGGGGCCATACTTTGAAGGAAGAATGATGCAGAATTTTTGGCTTAGTAGGGAGTCTTTTATATCTGATCCAATCAGCTACAGGGAGCCAGTGGGGGAAAGCAGAAATAAGGCAATGTGGCAGAACCTGTTCATGTAGGATTCTGGATAAGTTACAGCAGACTACTGAGAGCTGTAGTGATTCAATTTCGAAATGAGCAACGGGACTGTTTCTGTGTGAAGTAAAATTTTTGATGTGATATACCAAGATAATGAATTTAAGTAATGATTTAAAAAAAGAAGATAAGAGTGATGTCACTAACTCCAGAGGATTTGTTTGTTGGATGGTATATAGAAAACATACTTTTTTTTAAAAAGCAGGTATACTATAAATATGAATTTACAGTTTGATACATAATTTGAATAGGTATCTAGGTTAGCTATCAAATGAGCAAGTTAGTCAACTACCAACAAAGCTAGCTAACATGTTAAAGAGCTTTGAGCTGTGAACTAGACAAAAATAAAAACAACTTATTTTTACTACTTGCATAGCTCGATCATAGAGGACAATTTTGAGACAAAACTTTGAGATAAAGGCAAGATTTAGAGATCAATCAGAATGTTGAGAAGCCGCAATTTCGAAGTACGGCTAAAAATAAAGGAAAAAAAACTATTTTTTTACTACACGTTAGAAATGTGCTTCCGTATATAGTGAAGACATTTCTATTGCGTTTCATAATATAAAATAGATCTGACTCATCAAACGAGTCAAATAAAGCTGGCAATCAGGTAAGACATGATTCTACTGCTGAATAAGCACCTTCATGACAAATGCAAAACAGGTTTCCGAATAATCCTAAAGGTTGGAAGGATAATCATCTTTTAACAGTATATTTCAGTTTAAAGAGACAGACAGACCAGCTTTTATAATATACTATTACATGAACAGATCACAAACCATCTAATTATTTGGGATCAAGTTCAGATACCATTGTGGTGCTCTCTGGATTACACACTTCCTTTTGGAATCCGTTCATTCTTTTAATTCAATAAGAATATTTAATTCAAAGGATTTACAGGCAGATAGAAAATGCTCCAGGGACAAATCCTCCAAGCAGATTGAAAGGATTTTTTCCTAATCAAGAGTGACTCCATGGTACTTCTAAGACTTCAACTAACTTTTTCTAGCAATAGCACAGAAATTTTAACCAAGGAGTTAGCACTATCACGGTTGGCATACAACTACAGGACACACACTTACCTAATTTGTGCACGAAAAACATCAATAAGAACACCTTGGGCGGTGCTTCTAATTCTGCATAGAGAATGCCTGACACATTCATGGGCATGCAGTTCTGATTTGCATAAGCTCTATGGCTGCTTCTGTAACACTATCTGTAGCAGGCACAGCACAAAGCCCTCCATGGTTCTCATGATTTCCAATGAAAAGTTATTAACTGCGAAGAGGCAGTTTTGCAGATGAACTACATCCCTTCCAGTGAAATAGCACTTAAAAAAAATCTTCTCAAAGCACACAAACATTTCAAAAGCACCACTTTAATGTATGCAAATAGACAAGAATCGGCTACTCTTATGTGAACAGAGATCCAGTAAGACCATAACAACACTTACAACAGTTTTATTTAGCAGATATTAAGCTAAGTAAATGTTTTACAACTCAAGTTGTTTAGATTCATTAAAAAAAAAAAAAAAAAAAAAAAAAAAAAACAGCATCCACCCTCAAAGTGTACTGAGAATGTTTTTATTCAAAGTTTCTCTAAGTGCTTAGAGTCACACAGAGGGAGAGTAAGCACTAGAACACTCAATCTCACGCGGACGAGTGTGTATGCACATGTCTGTAAGTGAACGCAAATGAGTCCTAATGGGAGTTTGAATGGTGGAGTCAAGGTGAGCATGTCTACAAGTTGATCACTTCACTGCTTATTCAGTCTGAAACACAAAACAAAACAATTTGAAAAATAAAAATATCTGCGCGAGGGGGGGTTTACAGTAAAAGGGAAATTGAGGGGGAGGAGAAAGAGTGGAAGGAGGTGGGGGCAAACTCCAATTGCTGAGGAAACCGAGCAACGCCACAAGGAAAGGTCAAAGGGTAACAGGTTAGAGGTCGTCGTCCTCATCTGGGAGAGCCGTTTCTGATGCCACCTAAAAAAACAAGACAAAGGAACGCAAGTTTGATTAGCATTAATAAAGTGAGAATCATACAAGATTGCAACACCACACACACACTAATCAGTCTCTATTTCAGAAGGGTGTACTTACTTTCAGGTCATGCTCGTACTGTGCAGCAAGTGATGGATCCATGGCGATTTCGGGTGGGGCGAGGGCAGGCATCTCCACAAACTCCAAGTTTGGATCGCCGATCAGCTTTCGTGCAAGCCACAGGAACGGCTTCTCGAAGTTATAATTACTCTTGGCAGAGATGTCATAGTACTGAAACGGCACAGAGATGATGAAACCCACTGTTTTTAAAAATGAACCAATCTTCCAGCGATTCAGAAACATGCACTTCATCTTTACACAGCAACGAATGGAAATTTTATTCTATGGCATCAAACATAACAAATGCAGGATATATATTTAATGTCTAACACAGGGGGTTTAAAAGAACAAGCTGGACAGCATGCACTATACCTGTAGGTTCTTCTTGCGGTGGAACACGATGCTCTTGGCTTTCACCTTCCGGTCCTTGATGTCCACTTTGTTGCCGCACAGCACGATGGGAATGTTCTCACACACGCGCACCAGGTCACGATGCCAGTTGGGAACATTCTTGTAAGTCACTCTAGAGGTCACGTCGAACATGATGATCGCACACTGAGCTGGAGATGAGGAAATAGGAAAAACGCTGCTCATTACAGCACACACATACCACTGAAGTCAGTATGACCAGAATTTTCAAAGCCACAAAACTGTCCGATATAAGAGCAGAACCATACCTTGAATGTAGTAGCCATCTCGTAGACCTCCGAACTTCTCCTGTCCGGCTGTGTCCCACACGTTGTATTTGATAGCGCCTCTGTTAGTGTGGAAGACCAAAGGATGCACTTCAACACCCAGAGTTGCTGCAGGAAAACACAGGATTTAGTTTAGTTATAATGACTTTTGAGCAACTGCAATGACAAACAAATAAATAATAATAATAAAAAGTCAAGCAAAACAATAAGGACCAAATGAAATTAAAAATGGCTTAAAAATAAACTACAAATTACCCCTCTTGATCTAAATTGAACACATTTAATACCTTTACTGCATTTTACTCCACTTTAAGCACCAATCACCTTAAGAGTTAACAGTTCGTCATTTCACTCGCACATACAATATAGTGTTCAGTAAAATCTGTAACGAAAATGGAATCAGTCCATTTTATCACTCATTGAGCTTGTATGCGATAACATTTTCCCACCAACTACATCCATGCAATTTCTTTTACTCACATACCAACATATTTCTTTTCAAACTCTCCTGTCAAGTGTCTTTTCACAAAGGTGGTCTTTCCCGTCCCTCCATCTCCAACGAGAACCAGCTGTGGATGGGAGACAGTTATACAATCCGGCGAAACAGTCCCGAGTACACGGATTGAAGAGATCAACCATCATCCTAACAATCTTGAACTTAACCATGAAAACAGAAAATGTCACATTTGACACTGTCCATGCAGTATGTGAAGAAATGCCTAAAAACTGCAGTATCTTACTGAATCTGTAACAAGTCATTGATTACTTCAAAACTTAAAAGCACAGAAACAAATGACTTGAAATCTATTTTTTTCCTAGATCTACACAAAAACTCTCAGCCTTGAAACTTTTCACCTAGCTGTGATGTTCAAGTCATTCGGGTAGATTTTCTCTTTCACAAGACGTTTCTAAAAGACAGGAAGGCAAAAGAAAAAAGTGACATTTACCTTAAACTGAACCTGTGGGTCGTTCTCTGCCATGACTGAGAGTGTGTTAAATTGTGACTCAGCAGCAGGACTCTGAGAGAGAGAGAGAGAGATGGCGGGATAGTTATGAAGCGCAGACAAAAGGGCCCGTAAACAAAATCCTCACACAGCTTTCTAAAACTCCTGATGGCCACGAATAATACAAAACAAGGACTAAATGCCGCACAGGGCCAATGGAGCACCCATACACACATACACGCAACTGTTAAAATAAATGCATGCTGGAGTCAGGAAACACGCCGGATTAAAAATTTTCACAGGCCTGTAACGTTGAAACATCTTCCCATCTCCTCTAAAACGACTGACTATTACAAAGTGTTTAACCCGTTAGCATGCTAATGATACCGCTTTATCACGCTGCCGCAATTTTATAGTTTTAACTGGAACAAAACCCGCTTCCCTAATGCTAGCTCGCCAGCTAGGCTAATATTAATGCTAATGCTAGCTAACGGGCTCTGCCCCAAAAAAAAACCACACAAGGCCTCAAACGCTTCTGTTGGTCCTGAGAAAAAGATATAGCAGTTAAAAGACAATATATATCAAATAAAAAATAAGCTAAAAGCACAAACCGAAGTGAAAAAGACGGATTTTCTAATAGGCGCTAAGCTAGAGCCATGCTAACACTATGCTAAAAAGCTCTAGCACATACAACGCCTAGCCATGCCTTTTAAAATTACAAGCGAACAACTGAAATACAAATACGCCATTACAGTAACCTAATGTGTTCAGTAAAGCCTGAAGGTAAATAGCAAGTGCGTCAAAGCTCAAGTTTTCTGGAAGGAAAAAAATGTTCTTTAAAAAACAAAAAGAAAAAAAAACAGGTCACGCTTACATCTTAGCACTTTGTGTTCCGCGCGACGCGTTATGAAGAAAAGAGCAAATGGCAGCGCCCGCGCGGGATTCAGCGTGCGCCGGTCACATAAACGCTTCCGCCCCGCGCCACGTGACACTGCTGAAATGGAGGGAGGAAAGAAAAAGGGGGGGGGGAGAGAATCCGCGCGCGCTCTTAAAATCGCCGCACTGTGGCGCGTGTTTTTACTGCGACGAATCCGCGAGCGCTTAATTCACACGGACCGGGTTTTTTTTTCGCTTCCTGAGAAAATTTCACTTCTTTTGACGCAAATGTCAGTTCTTAATGAAATTATTGTTCTTAGTGCTGACAGAAGAGTTTCAGGGGAAAGTCACTAACGCGTGCTACAAGTCACCAGATGATGTCATAGGTCAACAAATTTGCATATTAATCAAACGGTCATTTGGTCATTTGTATATCCACGCCACACACATTTTCAAGTCATTTCAGACAAATTTCAAATGTCGGAATAAAATCACAAGTATTTTGCTAGAATTGAGGTTCTCTCACGTCATCTCAATCCTTTGGTGTAACCTGGTCATGATAACTGTCTTAACTCTGTCTTTTTCTAATCTTGATGTTCTGATGAAATCAAACATCTTTAATATTATAATAATTTTTATGCAAATAGTGACATGGACATGGTCAAGAACCAATAGGTGAGCTGTTGCTAGCACTAAACAGGAAGCAGCTAAGCAGGTACAGGAACACCTCGGGCAGGCAGATACCCATGGAGGAGACTCCAGGGTGGCCTCATAGTTTGTGACTAAAAACTCTGTGATTATTGACACATTGTCTTTATATCTGACATGGTGTCAGACTTTATTCTTTTAAAAGTCTTTTCAAAGGATATATCATGTTCATATAAAGGATAACATGGCAAGACCCTGACGTGAAGCAGAGTCCTGAAGGGGTTTATTTTGCAAAACCAGACCAGCTCTCTGTACATTATTCCGCTTATTATACAGCTACTTACTAAAAAAATCAATAATTTGATACAAAATCCATCCATCCATCCATCCATTATCTACACCGCTTTATCCATCTGGGTCAAGCGGGGAAGCTGGAGCCAATCCCAGCATCTTCAGGCGAGAGGCGGGGTACACCCTGGGCAGGTCGCCAGTCCACCAC
>JAQQZR010000002.1:4678201-4689332 GCA_030068235.1 Notoglanidium macrostoma | reverse complement strand
ACACACACACACACACACACACACACACACACACACACACACACACACACACACACATACACACACACACACACACAGACATATGCTAACATACTTGTGACAAAGGTTTAAGCAAAACTATAAATAACTTCCCCTAGCTCTTGTGGTATTGATTTCATGTTTGCCTGCAGCAATAATACAGAAAATGATGCAGTTCACTGACAGAAAATGATGCAGTTCCCTGGTTTCTTTTCTTTGATCTCTTGTTCTCTGATTCCTGAAAATGAAAATTTGAAGAGATTAATTATTGTCGCTACAGCCTCATGTGCACTACAGATCATTTTATATAATCCCCAGTGGACTGATATGTCCAAACTGGTGTCAGGGGCAACAACACAACCAGGCTGTCAATAGAGTATATTTTACATTATAGAAAAATCAGTGAGCTCATACTAGACAGACAGACAGGCAGACAGAAAGATGAGTTATCATCATTAGAACAATGCATCTGTACTACCATAGAATTGTCTTTGAACAAAGGGACTGGTTAAACCAGGACAGTGCTGGCAGTGAATAGAGTGAGAGCAACAATTAAATACTATAAAACAAAAAGAGAGTGCGGCAGCATAGTGATACACTGTTGGCACTGTTGCCTCAAAGCAAGAGGGATCTGGTTTTGACCTGGGCAGCCAACTGGGGCCTTTATGTGCAGTGTTTTCATTTTCTTCCCATGCATGCGTGAGTTTCCTCCAGGTGCTCTGGTTTCCCCCCACAGTTCAAAGACATGTGGATTAGGCTAATTGGCTGCTCTAAGTTGCCCATAGGTGTGAATGCTTGTGAGCGGCTATTCGTCTCTGTGGTAGCCCTGCAACTGATTGGCGACTTGTCCAGAGTGTACCCCGCCTCTTTCCAAAGTCAGCTTGGACTGGATTGGCTCCAGCTTCCCTGCAACCCTTAATGGATAAGTGGTATAGATAATGGATGGATGGATAAATGGGTAATGACATTACTGTACTGATTTTTGAGGCTTAATAATGGAATCATTCCTTCATCGTCAATAACTGATGATCAGGATTTTGCTTGATCTGGAGTCTATCCTGGGCAAACTGGGTGTAATGTGGAAACACTCCTGGTATGGGACACAAGTTCATAACAGAGCACCATACACCCACTCATTCACATCTAGGAGCAATTTTCTATAGCCAGTCCACCTACTGACACGTTTTGGTAGAAGGAAGGAAACCAGAAACCCACACGGACCTGCGGATAACATTTGAAGCTCCACACTGACAGCAACCCAAGCTCAGGATCGAACCAGGATCGAATCCTAGCAGCACTACCTGATGTGGGACTGTATCACCCAGGCTTTATACTGTAAATCATCAAGAAATGTGGTGAAAATTGTTATGAATGGGGAACTGCTGAGAATAATGAACTTGGGGTCCGTGCGGGATTGCAGTGCAGCCTGGGAACTGAAGTCTGGGAATGTAATGTGCATCACGAGTCTGGAAGCAGCTGCTCCCAAAGTGCAGTGCTTGGATTAAGGGAGGGATATGTAATAGAAGCCCCCTCCAAAATTGCTACTGCTGGAGCACCAAACAATGCCCCAGACAGGCAGTTTGTGCAAGTAGCCCACTAGGTATGGTGCAGTAAAAAGGAAAAATCCAAACATTTGGCCCGAATGACTCCTCAGACCAGTTGTATGGTGCATGCGGTACAACATTTTCTCTTTTCCTTCTCACAACTTTAGTTCCTACCTGCTTATAGTTCCTCTATACTGTCAAGCTTAAAAAAGGAATACAAGTGTAAAACTGTGTTTTCATTTTGTCCTGTCATTATACAACATCTCATTAAATGTGTATATATAAAGAAAAATAAGGTTTATGAGAAAATAACGAAGATCAGTGGTGTCTCTGGAGAGTGTTTATAACTAGTAGAGTTTGGTTGTGCTGTTAATATGTATACAACTAATACAAAAACACTTTGGGATATGCTTTTATTGGAAAATAATCAACTTTGATTTGTCTTGTGACGAATTCACACCACTTCATTGTGAACTATTTTATTATAATTCACAACCGCCCTTGTGTTTTATTCCTTACTTAACATCTACGTAAGTGTTAAAACACTTATGACAAAACTTTAAGCAATATTATAAATAACTTCCCCTTCCACTGTGGTATTGATTTCATCTTTGCATGCAGTAATAGCACAGAAAATGATGTAGTGCAATGACAGAAAATGATTTCTTTCTTTTGATCTCTTGTACTATGACTCCTGGAACCAAATATTTTGGTCGCTACAGCTTTGTGTGCACTAGAGATGATCACTTTATATAATCCCCCGTGTATTAGCATGTCCAGACTGGTGTTACGGGTGAAAACACAACCAAGCTGTCCATAGAGACAGGGAGAAAGATGAGTTCTCATCATTAGAAGTGTATCTACACCATTGTAGAATCCACTCTGGAAAAAGAAACTCATTAAAACAAGGACAGTTCTGGAAGTGAATAGAGTAAAAGCAACAATGAAATACTGAAAAGGTAAAAGAGAGTGGTGCTGGTGGTGCAGTGGTTAGCACTGTCGCCTAGCAGCAAGAGAGTTCTGGTTTTGAATCTGGCAGCTAACTGAGGCCTTTCTCTGTAGAGTTTGCATGTTCACCCCGTGCTTGCATGGGTTTCATCCCACAGTCCAAGGACATGCAGATTAGGTCAACTGGCTACTCTTAATTGCCAATAGCTGTAAATATGAGTATGAATGGTTGTTTGTCTCTGTGTTAGCCCTGCTCAGGGTGTACCCTGCCTCTTGCAGTAGGATTGTCAGTTGGGATTGCCTCCAGTTTACCAACAACCCTTAAATGAAAAGCAGTATAGATAATAGATGGATTGATGGAAAAAGAGAGTATGATTCCACAATGAAAGGGGTTAACAGTGTTTCCTGCTATTTACCAGGCTATACATTTAGAGCAGTCACAGAGTGGGAAAGCTACAGGTCTTCTTTTTTTTCACCTTCTTATCAGTGGCATGTTTTTGTGGCAACATTGCATTGGCAGATTCTGATTTGTTAGTCACATAATAACTTTACCGTGTTAACTTTAGAGGCTTAACAACAAAATCATTCACTTATCTTTAATCATTTTTGATCAGGGTTGTGCTGGATTCTATCCTGGGAAAATTGGGTGTATTGTGAAAACTCACTCAAAATAGGACACCAGTTCATCACAGAGCACCATTCACCCACTCACATCTAGGAGCAGGGATGGGAGGGTTACTTTAAAAATGTTTTCTGATTTTACTAATTATGTGTTAAAACTGTAGTCAGTAACATAATTCAAATACCACAAAATTAAATGAATGTAACTGATTGCTTTCCATTACTGTTGGATTACCTCAATACCAAATATGCGGATGATGACAGCATTTTCACAGTTGGAAGGCATAACTTGCACTGTACTATGATGTTTTTCCCTTTTGCTGATTTAAAAACAAAATAATGGTGAAATTTTCATACAGTGAACGCATTTTTTCACCAGTGGTCATAATAACGAATTGGCGACTATAAGATTACTGTAAGATATGATTTCACTCGAGACCAGAGTGATGATGTGAGACTCATGAAATATGTGCACATGTGCATGGTAGTATATTGTTCTTTGTTTTAAAATGTATTTTAGGACTGCAACTACTCATTATTTTGACAACCTATTGTTATAGAATATTATATAATATAATTATTATATAATATAGAATATTATCAAATGATCATATCAACCAAATGAGACACTCGGACTAACTTAAGCTGACGGTATTATATAAATCGTTTACTGCTTATCACTTTTTTAATTACTTACCACACTTTTTCAACTGTGTGTGTGTGTGTGTGTGTGTGTATTTCAAGATATATTTTTTTTAATTTTGAACAGACAAATTCAGAATAAAGATTTTATCTGTTTAGCTCACTGAAACTCTCCTATGCTAAGTTTATTTTGCTTGCTGGGTGCATGCACAAGGCGGATCATTTTCAATGTGTAGAATCAACTCCAAAGATTTGATGTTGACTCTTAAATTTCAATGCCCAAGGTTAGTGAATCGACTCATTTTGGGATCTTCGATGTAAATCAAAAGCACAATGGCGAATTGTCACACAAAGCATACACACAGTATATTGTGTATGCTAAGAATATACAATAGTTTATCAGCGCTACTGGGTTGAAAAAATAGGCTAATTTAACTTTTTTCAAGCTAATTGAAGCAAATAGCTTAGCTACTTGCTGCCTCACAAAATATAACAAAGCTTTTATGGAAGGTTCAAGCAGGACAGGGAGGTTCAAGCAGATTCAAGATCACGCTTCCACTGTTTCTCACATTCCCACGAACCAATGATAATATTACTCACATAAAAACACAAGTTAGGTCATGAGACCAGCAGGGTAGTGTACTGTAAAGAGTTTCCATACCGTAGTGAAAGTCATACTGATGTTCCTGATCTGCCATTTCAGTGTAAATTTCTATTTATTTATTTATTTATTTTATGAAGCAACATAGCTGCGTGTTTCATTTCAACTAATAATAAACGTAATCGGCAATTATTTTTATTACCTTTTATTAGAATCCTGGCAACGCTACCTGATGCGAGACCGTGTCACCCAGGCTTTATAAACGATCAAGAAATTTGGTGAAAATAACTAGAAAACTACAGTGATGTTTTCAACCAATGCATTAAGCCACAGAAGTTTGCATAAGAGTAACAGCTCTCAGAGATATTTTAGCGATTGAGGAGGCAAGGCAATGCTAAGGCACAGAAGTTTATTAATTTCCTGGATCATTTGTCAGGAAGAGTAGAGCAGACACAAGACATCTTACCCCAGACATCACAATAAAACAGACATGTTAAACTTGGAGGAATGTTAAACATTACATTTACATTTACATTTACAGCATTTGGCAGACACTCAACATTAGCTCATATTATACCACATTATATGATATTTGAAGAAATCGTGGATGGAAAGCATAAAAGATTCACACTAATTTCATGTTGAACCCAATCACACATTTTACACTCAAAAACATACAGCCTAGAACTTAATCTCCAACACTTGCTACAGGTTTAACTCTCCACTATTTGGATTACCAATCCCATCATAGATTAAATGTACTAGCTTTAGACTGGTCACTTCCTTTTACCCTTTCAATCAATGCTTATTTGTGAACTTTCCTCAAGCATGTGCACAAGCTCATACACACACACACACACACACACACACAACCCCTGTAGCGGAAGTCTTTTTTTCAGTTCTGTCTTCCCTCCCATAGCAGCCGAATTGCACCTTATAGTTAGACAGTACATCCGAAGGTAAGTACTTTATACTCTTCTCTTCTCATACTTTTCATTTTCATATTCCATTTCCATTTTTCAAGACCAAGCTGGTCAACTCACACACAAAAATACACGCTTGTGTAAGAGAAATGATGCAGAGGATGTGAGGTTTAGGTGTGTTTCGAAACAGCTCAGTCATCACTGTGAAGAAAATAATTAATATCCGGATTAGTGTTGATTCTCTTGCTCCTGAGTTTAAATCTCTCTTTTTCTTTCAGGTGATGTCCCTCTGTTCGGACCAAAGAGAAGATGGAGAGAGCACCTCTGGCTCCTCAGAGGCTAAAACAGACCGTTATGGATTCCTGCTTGTTAATGGCGACACGAATAATGACAGGTCAGAGTTAGCAACCACACACAAACACATGCGAACATACTCTGCAAGAGCTGTGTGTTCAGCTTAGTGTGTGTGTGTGTGTGTGTGCAATAACTTTTTTTTTTTTTTACTTATTCTCAACCGTCACCTACAATTACTTTCTCTGTTGCTCTCAACATCCTGCCACATTACCATGGTGATATTGGCCTTGTCAGAGTGTGGTTTCCTGTTGTGTGTGTATATGTATGTGTGTTAGGGTGTTTATTATGACAGTTGTGCTTTGTAATGTCAGAGACTTACATTTAAATGCTGCCTGTTGCAATGTTGTGGACATGGAACAGTACTTCAGTTAGGTCAAATGTAAACAGTTTTTGAGGGAAAACGCTCAAACCTGTACCGATGGCCCTTATGGAATGGAAATATATTGCAGTATACCTTGTAATATATTGACCCATATGTGAGTGAGTGCAAAAGTTTTTGGGTGTAGAGAATACACAGCCGAACTCTTACAGCAATTGAGTCCTCAGTTATCTTAATTAGAAAGATTTAGGAAGTTTATTAGAAACTTTGCATCCCTACTGACATGCTTTAATTTATTTGAACATGCCTCATTTCAATATTTCAACGTGGCTAATGACTTGAAAAAAGCAACACGTTTAATTTGAATCAAAGGCAACTAATCCGACTAAGTTTGGGGGGTTATCAGAGAATGGAGAGAAAACCAAGAGTTGAATTTGTGATTTTGTGGTAATGGAATGCAAAACTTTGCACTGTGTGTATATAAAAACATGTACATACTGAATACGTTTACAGTAGTAAATACATACATGTGTGCTGTATTATCTAATTTATATTACCATGAGTACATTTTAATAAATTTGGTTTATATAAGTTTTTCATTTTATGTTTTGCTATCCTAAATGTTATAGGTGTGTGCTTTTTTTTTATAGAACAGAATTAAATATTGTCAAGAAATTGTTAGTGATGTCATTATTGTCATAGAATTGAGATTTGGCAGTAATGTCACTGTTGTCATAGATTTTCATAATGTTCAGTAATGTCATAATTGTCATAGATGAGTCAGTAATGTCAGTATTGTCATAGATTTGTTAGTAATGTCATTATTGTCATAATATCAATATTGTCATAGATTGTCATAATGTCAGTATTGCCATAGTTGTGTCAGCAATGTCATTTTTCATTTTTCAATCAAAAGTTTTCAGTAATGTCATTATTGTCTTAGATATGACATAATGTCAGTACTGTCATAGATTTGTTCTGTGTAAAGGAGACTACTTATGTTCTTGGACTGATTGTGGGAGAAAGGCATACAGTTACATGCATGCTTATCCTTTAAGTACACTTTTTTTCTAGCAAGAATTAACCTGACTAATAAGAAATTTGGCATTTAAACAATTATATACCGTATAGGCGAAATTTTTTTTTCCCAGAAATACTACAAAGAGCAGTAATAAACATACGTACTTGAATCTTAGAACAATATTGTTAACATACTGTACTTGTGTCACCAGCAGTGATGACCTCTGCCCTGAGTTGGTGAGACATCGGGAAAAGAAATGGGTCACTCTTATGTGCCAGTGGGATCAGGTGTTAGGGAAGAAGCACAGTAAGGTATGTTTGTGGTAAAAAAAAAAAAAAGACAGAAACGTTCACTATTTATCATTCATGACTGTCAAAAACCCAAAATGTATTACATCATCATCTTCCTCTTTTGGCTACAGATCAAAGCTCAGTGTCAGAAGGGCATCCCAGCATCTGTCAGGTCCAGGTGCTGGCCTCTGCTGTGTGGAGCAATGCAGAGGCAAAAGAATAACGAAGGTCTCTACAAAGTGAGTGAATTTGTTAGTGAGCAGTAGAAGAAATAAAAAAAAAGGAAAGTCGGTCTCAGCATCTTTCCAGATGTAGAGATGTAGAGATTTTATTATCATTATTCTAGAAAACATCTTCTCCATGGTCATCATATTATGCAGATCAGCTCACATTGTTATGCTGACATCCATTTAATGACCTGTATTGTACCTACATTTCGTTGCAAAATTCCAGGTTCCTATGCAGCAACATTCATTCATTCTAATATTTCAGTAACTACTTCATCCTGGCCAGGGTTGGGGTGGATCCAGTTTATCCTGGGAACCCTGGGCATGACGCGAGAATACACCCTGGATGGCATGTCAGCCCATCTCAGGGTGCCATGCACACACACATTCATTCACACCTAGGGGAAATTTAAATTCACCAATCCACATAAAAGCGTGTTTATTTTGTATGTGAGGAAACCGGACAACCTGAAGAAAACTCAC
The DNA here is from genome assembly GCA_030068235.1 of Notoglanidium macrostoma. Classification (NCBI taxonomy): domain Eukaryota; kingdom Metazoa; phylum Chordata; class Actinopteri; order Siluriformes; family Auchenoglanididae; genus Notoglanidium; species Notoglanidium macrostoma. The sequence goes on along the minus strand of JAQQZR010000002.1, from coordinate 4,681,341 downwards.
ATATGTGATGGGAAAATTACATGTTCACATGAATAGGCCTGAGTTTGGATTAATGTCCAGTGGAACTCTTTTGGGGAACCTTCAAATGTTCTACCTAGAACCCCATTAGCAGTCTACCATCCAAAGAATACCTGGCTTTCTTCAACTTGTTGCAGTTGCTAGTTAAACGTCTGTTTCCTCCTTTGTCCAATAAACCTAATTTGAGTTGCTTATGTTTTGCAAACATAATGTTGCTGCCCCTCAAATCCCTGATGTCACTAGTTGTTGGTGCTGGAACCAAAACAATTTTGCCAGTCAAGAACTGTCTGTTTTGGCATAGAATCAGTTGAAATGGTTCCAGATTAGACAACAGTAACTAGTTAGTGGAAAGCAGATTGACAGAGTTAGAGAGAAAGACCATCTTTCCCATGAACCAATCTGACCAGTTAGTTCTAATTAGTGTTTGATTCCTCTGTTTATTTCTCTCTGTAAGACTCTGGAGTCGTCCCCGGGTCAGCAAAGCTGGATTGATGTCATCAAGAGAGACACAGACAGGCAGTTTCCCTTCCATGAGATGTTTCAATCCGAAGACAGCCATGGGTAAAAGCACGCTTATTCTCTGTCCTTCTCCTTAACGATCATTTATGTCCCTAAAAGCCAGCTTGTTTTGACAAGCTACAAGCTGCCAAAACAGCAGCCGAGCTGGTGAAATTGGTAGATGATGTTGATTCACCACTACTAAATTGTTTCAAGTAATTACACCTCAATTAGGAATTTAGAAAATCAAGATGGACAATCCAGAATTCATAGACCTAGCCTCTGAAATTGAGATCATATATTTCATTTAAAGTGATTCTCACTTAATTTAACTCATGCTGGTCTAGGAGCACCTTACCTGCTCAGCCTGTGTTTTTTAAGCAGGGGTCACAGTGAAGCTAATACAAATTGTGGTTTTATATTTCTTTTTGCTTTCCTGTGAGAAGTCAGCAGGGCTTGTTGCAGGTTCTGAAGGCATACACTGAGTTTCGGCCTGATGAGGGGTACTGCCAGGCACAGGGTCCCGTGGCAGCAGTGCTACTAATGAACATGCCCATGGAGGTACATATCTGCTCAGAAACATGTACATTTAACCTAATTAAGGACTAATTGTGTACATACAGATTGGTGACAAATTAATGGAAATGATGCTTCTGTTATGGGGGGCATTTATTTTTCCATGAGATGGAAGCATCACTGCCAATCAGTGCACAGTTATTCTGACTGATCACTCTCCTGATGGGAATGGTACCTTCCAGGATGGCTCCGCCCCATCCACAGGGCAGTGTTCATCCCACCTGTTACACTCCAGAGACGCCAGAGACTTGTAGAATTGCATTGAAGTTGTTCTAGTTGCCCAAAACCTTACACTTCCTTTAATTTGTCATCCATTTGTATGCCACTGGTTATGTTAGAATCCTAGCAAATCATTTTATAAAATGCTAATACAACTGCTTAACTTTTAAACTGCGTATTCCATGCCATTTCAGGAAGCGTTCTGGTGTTTGGTACAGATCAGCGAACTCTACCTCCCTGGTTACTACAGCCCCCTGCTGGTAGGGCAGAATTACAACAAGCCACAGCACACATGGGGAGAAAATGTCATTGTTTTTATGGTCCATTGTTCTTTCTGTCTCCACAGGAGGGAGTTTTGTTCGATGCTGCAATTCTCTTTGCTGTGCTTAAAAGGACGTGTCCAGCTGCATACAAACACATGCAGAGACAGGGGGTGGAGCCTCTCATGTTTGCCACTGATTGGCTGATGTGCCTGTATAGCAGGCACCTGCCCTTCAACACTTTACTCCGAGTATGGGACCTTTTCTTCTGCAATGGTGAGGGATGATTTGTGCAGGTTTGACTGTATGACTTAACAAAGCAAGCCTATATGTGTGACTGATGTGTGTGTGTGTGTGTTTCAGGTGTACGTGTGCTGTTTCAGGTGGCTGTGGTTTTAGTGAGACGATGCTTAGGGGAGGCTAAGCATCGGAAAGAGTGTGAGGGCCAGATGGAGACACTGGAGAGACTGCGGTCAGTTAGGGGGCATGTCCAACATGAACAAGCCGATGCCTTTATTCAAGAGGTTAGTAATTTGGGTGGGACCAGTGCTCAAACTGGACTAACCATAATTACAGTTAGATAAATAAGGTGACACCTTTTTAATCGGAACCTTTTTTAATAATTTGGTGAAATTCTTCTCCCATTCTCACACTTGTCACTGGAATATCTGCTTAGAGGAGAAACTCCAGTTTCTGTGGAGCCCCAGGTTCTCTAAACATGAGGAAAAAAAATATTGATGACCACAAGGGTTGCCATATCTCAAGAACAACAAGACCTTTGTAGAAACAAGGCAACAAGGTCACTGTGGTGCACATGCATGTCTGATTTGCAGTAATATTCCTTTTTATCTTTGTTTGGTATGGCTATTATCCACTCCATAATCTCTTTTGCACTGTCCCAATCTTTGAAATATGTCATAAAACAAAAATTGTACACCATACAGCAGTGTACATGTACACGGTAGATAAGTTTTTTCAAAGCCTACATAAGCATAAATTGATTAAGACTGAATTCCAATTATTTGCTTTAAAACATGATCTTGGTGGTTGCAGAATACACCTCTTACACCCACAACCATATTATAAAATTAGTCCAATTTGGCGTAAAATACACAACCCTGGCAACCATGTGGATGACCAACATATAGCTAATCAGGATAAACAGAAATTATATATTAGTCATGAAAGTCAGTTCAGAAAATAACATCTCTTTCACTAGCATTATAGTTTGGTTCTAGTTGTTTAGGTGGTGCGAGAAGATATGTGACGTAGTAGACGTAACTCAACACTGATATATTGAGTGCAAATTTTGGGGTACCCAAATTGTAGATTTATTATATTTTATCTCCAAAACAGAATGTTAATTTACTGGAGTTTTCCTTATTAAAGCCTGTTTCATGGGCCTCAATGTTAAGCAGCTATTATTATCCTGTCTAAGGCATGAAATGTTTAAACAGGCTTGGTTATGCTATATTGGAGGTGAAAAGGGGTGTTTGAAGGTGTGTGTGTGTGTGTGTGTGTGTGTGTGTGTGTGTGTGTGTGTGTGTGTGTGTGTGTGTGTGTGTGTGT
>JAQQZR010000002.1:4656031-4670448 GCA_030068235.1 Notoglanidium macrostoma | reverse complement strand
CACACACACACACACACACACACACACACACACACACACACACACACACACACACACACAAACACACACACACACACTCTTAGTCTCATCTCATAAGGAGGATAATTAGTCTCTTTCCTTCTATCCTTTTTTTTTCCTTTTTCTTTTCTTCTCTCCATCTATTTTCTTTCCCACTCGTCTCACTGTCACTGATATTTTCCCTTCTTGGTCACCTTAGTTCCTTCACAAATTTCTATCTTCCTTCACTTGTTAATATACATTCTCCCTTTCTCTCTCTCTCTCTTGTTTTTTCCTCTTTATATCCTTCTCTCTCACTTCCTCTTCTCATTCCTCTCTGCTTCTCTCCGTCCCTTTTTTTCAACTTCTGTCCGTTCACTTGCTCGCTATCTTACATCTCTCACTTTTTTCTCTTTCATCCCTCCCCATCATCTTTCACTCCTTTTCTCCCTTTCCATTCTCTGTACTTTTCCCTCTTTCTTTTTCTTACAGTTTTCTTGCTGCTGAGTCGCTGCTCTTGTGAAATGTTTAAAGCGAGAGAAGTAAGGAATGACACACTTTGGAGAATGCTGTCATAGGCATGTGTGATGCAGAATTACTCTTAAAACAGGATGTCCCAAAGTGTTTTATTCCTCTTATACCACAGTAATTTGCTAACAAATATAATTTTTTTTAGTTCCTGTTAGTGGCCTTAAACAGCTGTTGCCTCAACAGACTTTTTATTTTTAAATTTTCTTGAAGTAAAAGGCAGAAATACAAAGCTTGTCATGTCACTGAGAAACCAAGAAGAGAAGTTCTCCATCCTGAAGATTTTCCCGTGTCGAAAAACAGTGGAGACTCCTTCCATAAACGTTAAAAAAAATGTTTCCTCAAGCTCCACAATATCTGTGATCAAGCTTGTTTTTACCATGTTTGCAGTGCAGCGTGAATCTCAGACGATTCTTCTCAGTGTCCATCTCAATTCGGCATTTCTCCACAGAGCGCTCGAGAGACGAGAGAGACCTGAACACCGTCTGTACACTCTGAAAGAGAAAGAGAGCGCGAGAGCGAGAGAGAGGGACACAAACATTGAATCTATAAAGAAACAATCACTAGAGGCATCAAGGTTCATTGATTTGCATCAGTGCTCATAACACAGTCACACCTCGGTTCAATTTAGAGCATCCAATCCTCCTATTGGCATGTTTTTTAAAGGGTAGGATGTAACCCAGAGAACGTGCAAAATATAACACAATAAATAACTGGCTCATAGGAAATTAATATCCCAGACTTGAGAAAAAGAGTGTGAGAAGAGACTGGGAGCATGGAAGACTTTGCCTGTTACCTTGATGGGCATTTTGCAGCGGAAGACTTGGTCAGGAGGAGCATGGTACCTCTGGAAGAACAGCGGAGACATCAGGAAGCAGGCAAATGCTGATCGGGATGAGTTTACTGCACGCAGGGTTAACTGCAAAACATGGGCATATGATATACATGAACCAAGATGCACAAACATATGGATAAATAAATATAAATATCTAAAGGAAAACCAATGCATCACACTTAATGCATATTGCATGAAATCCCTTAATCCAGCAAAATTAATGGGGATATTTAACACCCCATGACCACACAGGCATGGACACTAACCCCGTCCTCAGTGGGCTCCAAGTAAAATTCTTCTCCAATCCTTGAAAGGGAGTGTATTGCTTTGGCCAGCACTGTAAGACAGAATGTACATGCAGTAACACACTGAAGATGTCATAAAACATACTAATAATATCCCAGAAAACACAGAACACAGAACTAAGGTTGGCATTTGGTTCCCTTTTGGTTATGTCTTTTTGGGAACCAATTCATAACATTCTGGGAACTTTCTACTGAGGTGAAAAAAAAAAAAGTTCTTTTGTGGTTTGTCAAAAGGGTATTATTGGTATCATTATTATTATTATTATTATTATTATTATTACTACTACTACTACTACTACAAACTAACATTCTCTTACAGGAAGTTCTCAGAGTTTGCCAAAGGTTGCCTTTACTTTTGCATACAAATTTCTGCATACATTCCAGTCCGGAACATCCTTCCATAATCTATTCCACTTATCTGTTGCGGGGAAACTGGAGCCAATCCCAGCTGACTTCGGGTGAGAGTTAGGCTACACCCTGGGCAGGTTGCCAGTCTATCCTATCACATGGCTCACATTTACATTCACACATATGGGCAACTTTGTGTAGCCAGTTGACATAATGTGCATGTCTTTGGGCTGTGGGAAGAAACTGGAGCACCAGAGGAAACCCACGCATGCATGGGGAGAACGTTTCTCCAATTAAAAGGGAATGCACATCAAAAAATATTCTGTATTACATTCGTAATTGTGCAATGGCAACAATAAATACATTTTGCTTACATTCATGTTTCTTATTCTGGTATCACTTGTGATTCAGCCAGAACTCATCATAGCTTCTATGTATAGTAAACTATTATTAATATGATCACTATCATGTGTATTAATGTAGACTGCTATATTAGAAAATCACTGTGTTCATCCTACTTTATTATATAGCGGTTAGATGACAACCAACCAAATTTGTACCTGTTTGTTAACAGGGTTGTCTAGGGATGGTTCAGAGAATGTTTCCTTAACGTTAGAAGAACGTTCTTCTAACCATCCAGGGTTCGTTCAAGGTTCCTGAGAGGCTCAAATAATTTAAAAGTTATAGGAACATTTTGGGGAACTCAAATTTCCGTAAAGAAAACTTTCCTGGAAAACAAAACAGGTGCTTAAAAACTGTCCTCAAAACGTTCAATCAAACCTGGGAAACGATCATTGTTAACTTGGGATAACAGGCGATATAATAAGGAGATAAGTTAAATTATTCACATATCCAAGTCACCTTTGACGTTTCCTCCAGTTGCAACACAATCCATCCTCGTGCACTATTAATTCTGAAAAACAAATTAACTAACTGAATGCGCAGGCATTATTTAAAAATCCGTATTTTTTCCATTTACAGTTAAACGCAGAGGCTGGTGCAAAACACCCTCAATAACACTCAATTAGTTAGACAAAAAAAACCATGAAAACTGTTTACTTCTCGTCACTTCGCCATGTCGCGCGCTAAGCTCAACCAATCAAATAGCTCAACGTCATATAAACGCGCCCGCGGTTTCTGTCGCCTACTGACATCGGAGGAATGTCAAATGGCTTCCTGTTAAACACACAGGATAGTGCACTACATATAGAAGCTGTTACTTCATTCCCTACGTAGTGCGCTTACGCAGGAACTAGGGAGCTATTTGAGATTCAGGCACATATGTAGTAAAATGTATGGCAAAAGGACAAACATTGTGTATGTAGTTCTTAGCAACCGTGTACTGAGCTAATTGTATTTATGTATACTGAATGACTTTAGAACGTCATTAATTATAAATGTTTCACGTTGAAAACATATGCGGAATGTATGAAAAGCACTGTTCCCTAACGGTTTGCAGCCTGGTCCTTTAGTCTAAAAAGTATTCAGGGACCATGTTATGATTACACCACAGATAGATTTTGTGTTAAATAGAGTTCTTTGGTGAACATTAGCATTTGGTTCTAGTTTGGATAGTTATGGCTACCTCCCTTAAGGCCCATAATGGTTCCCTTATGAACAGATTTGTGTCAGAACAGTAACAGGTTTGTGTAGGTAACAGGTTTGGTTCAAAGAATGTTCCCTTAATATTAGGGGAATATTGTGAGTTTCTGAAAGGCTCCAAAGAGGTTCAACAACATGTCAAGGTTACCAGAACATTAAAGGAATGTTCTATGAGCCATTGTGGGTTACTGCATGGTTTCTGAGAGGCTCAAATAATAATGTAAATGTTTCCAGAACATTCTAGGAACCACTAGGGGTTACTGCGAAAATTGTTTAAAAAGGAAAGGGAATGTTTGAACCACGAAAGAAACAAATGGCCCCAGAATGCTCTGGGAACCATCAGCTGAGTTGGTATCATGTTACCAGCACTAATCCTAGTTTTATTAAAATTGCTGTTAATTTTTTTTAAGCTGACATTTTATGTGTTATTTACTGATGTTTAGATTAGAAAAGGAACAAGAAAATGAAGAAACTAATTTAGCCTATGTGACCGACATGATTTTAAACCCCTATTTGTTCAAGAAACCAGTTAATGAAGTGCATATATGATTTAATTCATTCATCATCAGTAACCTTTTTGTTCTAGTCAGGGTTGCACCAGGAACCTATCCCTGGAACACTGGGTGTGAGGCAGGAATACACCCTGGATGAGACACTTCACACACAAGCATTTATGAACACACTCACTCACTGGCGCCATTTAGCTCAGCCCAGCCCAGATACCATGTTTTTGGGACAGGGCGGAGACTAGAGAACCCACACTGACAGTAACCTGAGCTCAGGATCGGACCAGTGGCCTTGAAGCTGTGAGACAGCAATGTTACGCACTGTGGCACCATGCAACCCTATACATACTTTAATAAAAAATAAATAATGAATAAATAATATCTATCTGATGGTGCTCTCCACAGTCACAAGGTCAAATGGTGTTATTAAAAACCCATTCTCACTTCATAACTCAGAGTGTCAAATGCATTTATCCATCTGTTTATGTAGTTATTTATATGTAAATGGTTTTAGTATCATTTGATAAGATTTAGCTTAAACAGACCTAGTCATACACCCTGCATAATTTGAGGAACTGCAACAAAAAAATCTCCTATGTATACTCCTATGTGCATTTCCCCTGTCTCTAAATTCTAAGGAAAAAGATTCTAAAGCCACTCCTATTTACACCACTAATAATGTTTTCCAATAGCATGGAAGATTCTGCCGAGCATTTTTGCTTTGATATGTCGGACAATTAGAAAACCACTTCACAATCCACTGTGACCAAAGTCACACTTTTTCACTGTGATGGCAAATTGAATAGTTATGAAACACAGGCAAGTTTACACGACTGTAAGGGTAGACAGAGAGTACGAAGAGATGACTGTACTTCCTAGCGAAGATGTCAACTTGACACACTTGTCTTTCTTGTCTGTCTGGGTCTGTGTCATAGCTGAACACACCCCTGCGCCTTTCCTGGCCTCCTTCGGACGTGTGCATATCTTTCAAATAGAAATGAAATAGGCACCTACTGGAGGTTAAACAAAAATGGCTGAATGTGTATGATATGGAACTATCATCATAGTAATCTGAGAGGGATATCAATGACAGCGAGATAAACTGACTTAACAGTGATATGCTTGGAGATAAACTGAAGACTTGATGAATTAGAAGACATGGATTTACCATACTTTGGGATTTGATGGAATTTTACCTTTGGTTTTGGACAATAGTTGAATATTATGTGTCTGTGAGTATGCGTGTACTAATATCTTAATTAGTTGCTATGGCATGTCTGACACTTAACCTAACCTTTCAATTTCAGTGTGGGTAAATGGCGGACGCAAACTCTGTATCGGACACTCAGGTCTTGTTGCAGTCCATGCTTCAAAGGCTGAGGCTTCAACCAAGACCAGAGAGCAACGGCACACACACACAAGATGAAGTACAGTATAATACAGCATTGATAGAGCAAAATGGCAGAGCCGCTGAGAGCCCACCTAAAACCCCACCAATGTACAATTTTGATTTTTCTATGGACAACAAATCTATTGTGACCGATCTGGCTGGACCGCTGAGCCCAGGTCCGACTGGTGTTATGAGGTCTCTTTCCCAAGAATTTGCCAAAGGAATTGATGTTCACAATTCAGGAATGTCATCCACACCAAAATGGAGAACATTAAGTTTGGGGTTTATGGGCAACCACACTGTATCAGGAGGGATCAGTGATGTCAGTACACCTGCAGATGATGGTGTGATGCCCAAACAGGCCTGGAAGCAGAAATTCTCTCTGACAAAAAGAAGTGGTGGCAGTGTCTCTTCTCTACAAAGTGTAGAAAGGTTGTTTCCTTCAACACATACATCAGGCTGGATGGAATCAAACATCCAGTATCAGGGGGTTGGACAGAAGAAATGGACCCAGAAAGTGAAGGAAAAATGGATGGAGAAACAAAAAAGAATATCTAGAAGAGAACAAGATGTCAGAGAGAGACAAGAACAGAGCAAAGTGGCAAGAGTAAGTTTTATTTCATTATTTTGTTATATGCACAAAAGAAAAATCAGTACATTAACATTCAGTCTCAAACTTGTTGCATTTCATCTCAGTCTGTTAAGGAATTCACTTTTATTCTATTCTCTATGTAGAGTAGCATGGCTCCAATTCCTGTCCAAACTGAGCCCAATGAAAACAACACAACTACGGTATCTAATGAGGAAGTTAGTGTCCAGCACCAGCCAATCAGCAATAGTCCTGTTGAAGACATTCCCAGTCCACTTGATCACATGAGGTACATGAAATATGAGCTGTGTAGTTATCACAGCACATCTGTCATCTTTGAGAATGTTGTACTGCTCATGTGCTGAACTAACACGCCCTTAGTGTAGAAGAAAATGAAAATATGACTGGTGTTAAGGAATTACAACTAAAGTATTGAAAGAGGAAATATGATGGTGTTTATGATGTGCCAAGTCAAGTTGTGTGCCAAGATGATGTGCCAAGCCACTCATAGTTGAATTGTATAAATGCCAAGGCAGGTTTACTACACTCTGTAAAGATCTGTAATTTCAACATGGGTGCTCTAGGAAAACACACCAAGAAAGGATTTAACTCTAAGACTTATTTATTAAAAAATTGGTCAAATGTAAAAAGCTTAAGTAAAGTTTGTTTTCTACTAAAGTACTAAACAAAGAACATTAACAAAGTATCTTTACATTGACAGAACCTTTTCCACACTCCCTTTTTTTGTAAACTAAAAATACTATATACTATACTGAAATTATCCTTTTTTTTTCACAGAGAATCCCTATATTCACTGGGCTCTTTTAACCTGATGGAAGAAATTTTCACTGGTCAGGAGTGGGCCAAGTTCCTCCCATCCAGCACCAGCAGCCAATCAGCATCCAGTTCCATCACACAAGACCAAGATAGGGGACAAACAAGCAATATTAGCCAATCACGTCAAAATGAGCAAATGATGTTCAGCCAATGGAATTACAGAGAGGATACAGGATATAATTTGGAAATGACACAATCACAAAGGAACTCTGGAAGTTTTTTCAACATGAGCACCACTGAATACATGTTTAACCAAAGAAAGACGTCAAGTTCCGGTATGCCTCCTATGTCACAAGGGTTACACAAGGGTCAGTATGGACTGTCTGATTCAGGATCAATCCATTTGGAGAGCATGGATCTGAGTGTTAGCACACTGGGGAGCAATTTTCCAGACAAAGAACAAGTGCACATTAATTCATATCATCAATCAAACACAACAGAACTAAATGTAAATCGTTCATTATCCAGTGAGGAACGTGTGAATCAGTTGCAAGTAACAGAGATAAACAACAACCTACCTGGAAGTGCGCATGAGATTCTCCCCATAGTGGATTTGTCATATCTTCAGGTATGAATAGTAACTGGGAAGAGTATTTTTATTTAATGAGAGTGGTGTGGTGGTAATTTTTAATTGGGTGACAGATTAAAGGAAAAGCAAACATGAAGTGTTTTAGTACGGTGCTGAACAGGAGCTGCCAGAACATCTTCAGTGAGATTATTGTAGTTTCTACAGGTCTCTATAAAGGTACTGGAGTAATGAATAGCATTATCCCAAAAGATATTCGCTCAGTTGGTGTACATAAACCCATAAACATAAACCCTTTTTTCATTAATTTGTCATCTGACTGTAAACAGTATATAAGTGCATTTCCATTTATCAGACTGATTCAGCAATCAGTCTCTCCTCCCCTTAAAAAAACACCCTGGTGACAGCAGTACAGGTTTATTTTATGAACTTAATCCTCTAAGCACATTAGGCAAACATGTATCATCATAATTAGTGTCTTAGAGCCGTTTCTTGAAGTCTCCACCCAAACCAGTAACGGTTAAAGAGTAGATTCAAAACTATTCAAAAGTTTTATTAAAATCTCAGATAGATTTAAGGTTATATTTATATACTGTATATCGATTTATTTACATTTAATAAATCTTAATACTTAATACGATTTATTTATTAAGCCTTGAACTGAAATTAACAACCGTTTATTAGCTGTAAACTACAATAACTATGTAATAGCTTTAACAACCACAACACTATATAATTGCGTAATAATAATGAAAGTCCCGTTTGTGTATTAACATGTGAGGTCTGTCAGAAAAATCTTACAGATGTGCATCATAAGATAGAATTTCAAGTATGAATAAACAAATAAAAGATCTAACATAAAGTATAACAACATTTTCAAACCAGTATCTGTTGGCCCAGTCGAAGACTTTACCCATTTTTGTGTAATTCTTTTTACTGTTTCTGTTCTCTCAGTATTTTTATCTCTTCTCAGTCCAACGACAGTTCTTCTCTGAAGACACAAGTATCTCTGAGCCGTAAGCGAGGCCACTCCATAGAGAGAAGTGGTTCAAATGAACGATGTTCAGAAACTGGAGAAATGCATAAGTGGAGACATGATTCCTCCCATTCAGATCCAGCACCAAATCTTTCCCCTGCCTCCTCCACCTCCTCTCTCCAGCACTCTCTTTCGCAGGATTCGGAGTTGTGTATGTCTACAGAAACTGTGATCAAAAAGGTGAGGCTAAATTGTTCAATCAAAACCTTGATCATTGTAACAGGTGTTTACACTCCCATGTATGAAGTGATCATATGAAAATTTAAGTTAGGTTAAGGTTAGAGGTGAGGTTTAGGATTACTTCTTTGAACAAAATACAACCACATCTCCCTCGCTTGTTCACAATTCTCACTGGATCCCATGGACCTGGATAGACCAGGGAATAAAAAATGCAATGGGATATGCTGTTATAGGAAAATAATCAATCACCCTGACATGAAGCAGAGTAACTGTAAGCATACCACAGTTGAGTCTTTTCCAATAACTGCATGTCCAGAATTGTATTTCTTCTCTTAAAATTCAGCACTTCATGTTAACGATTACAAATTTGTAACTTACCTGTATAAAGCAGTGGTCACCAACTTGATGTTCGTTCTTGCAGGTTTCAACTCTAACCAAAATCTAACACACCTATTTTAACTAACCCAGAACATCTTAACATGATTGTGATTGGAGCTAAAGTCTTCAGGGATGTAGATTTCCAGGAACAGGGTTGGTGGCCACTAGTATAAACAGTTAGTAAGACAAAAAAAAACTTTTTCGTGTTACTGGGAAACCAGAAAGGTCCTCTTTCCTGAAGACTTGTTGACTATCAAATGGTGTGTAGACGCCTTCCATATATGTTACATATATTACCTTACAGAAAGCTTCAGCATATCAGCGATTATATGCTTGTCATTATTAAATAACTACAGAATTTTCTTTAACGATTTGCGCTTAGATCACATGGCGCATCCTCCATAAATCCCCGTGAATTATCTTTTACTATAGAAATGATACCATAGTAGAACAATCACGTTAATATAAACCTGTGATTTGCCTTGCAGCCAACTGCCAGAGCTGCTATTTTAGAAAATTAAGCAATTTCCTTCTGACCAGTGAGAGTAGCACTTTAGTATAATGTATATTGTTGATGCTCAGAGTAGTCTACACTACTGCTTTTCTCGCTCGTTTTTATGAACTCCATTTTGTGTGTGACTAACTTTCATCTTAATTTTTTTTTTAATTATCAGAGGCGGGTGGAGAACACACATCGTGTGCGATTTGCAAAAGAGGTGATTATTATACCACCCCTTGTTCTGTCTGACGATGATGGAGATGCTGATGATGAGGATTACAGTCATAACAGCAGCGAGGGAATCCATGACAATGGAGAGGAGTCACCATCCCGCCAGTCTGTTCCCAGATGGATTGAGGTACTCAGGAGTAAGACTAAGAAGCCCAAACTTAAACTTCCACGCATGAGGACTAAAAAATATCGTTTTCTGTGACATAAAAACTACAAACACTACCTTCAACTGAATAACACTGTTTTTACAACACATTTAATGTTGTATGTGATAATTTATGTAAAGAAAACTCCTTATGTAAACTTATGTAAAGAAAGTACTAATTAAAGAAAAATTTGTGTGAATATACATACACTTATCAGCCAGCTCATTAGGAACACCTGTACACATACATATTCATGCAATTATCCAATCATGTATCACAATGCATAAAATCAAAAAGTTTCAGTTGATCCTCACATCAAAGATCCAAATGGAAGAAAAATCTCAACGATTTTTACTTTGACATGATTGCTGGTGCGAGATGGGCTAGTTTGGGTATTTAAAAAAATCTTCTTGGGATTTTCACACATAACAGTCTCTAGAATTTACACAGAATGGTGCGAAAACAAAAAAAACATCAAATGAGTGGTAGTTCTGCAGGTGGAAACACCTTGTTGATGAGAAAGGTCAAATTAAAATCACTGGAAGTCTATAATAAATAAAATAAGCACTCTGTACAACCACGGTGAGCAGAAAGGCATCTCAGAATGCACAACACGTCAAAGCTTGAGGCGAATGAGCTACATCAACAGAAGATGACATCGGGTTCCACTCCTGTCAGCTGAGAACAGGAATCTGAGGCTACAGTGGAAACAGGCTCACTAAGACTGGACAGTAAAGACTGCCAAAATGGTCTCATCAACCATGCTATGGTCAAAGCCAATAAGATCTTTTTGATGTTTGATGTGATATTAACTGAAGATCTGTATCTGCATGGATAATTGCTTGAATGTGCATGTGTACAGGCCATGCCCACAGGAGTCACAGACTCAGAGCGACATAAGCAATGTCTATTATGAAGTGTAATTTTAATAGGTTTTGTACCTGCACCTAGCCTACATTTGCCACAACCATTTTCTCTTTCCGAAAATGAACAGCACAATGATTTGGCAATGTGTCCACCATTTGTTTATTACAGTAATAACCATTTAGAAGGACACTTTTTATAATAACTTATTTTAACCACGTCTTTGCAAGAATGAAATGTGGAATAACTTAATAAGAGAACATGAGCGATGAAACGGTTTATTAACGTGTGTACATTGAAAGGACATAGCTCATTTAAATAGTAATTATCTAACATGAATAATTGAAACACTGTAATGCCAAAAAAAACAACAATTTACTACTGATTACAATGAAATTTGTATGTTTGTAAATGATATAACCTTCCATATGCACATTATGTTTATATTACTCTAATATGTATTATTCAGGGTTTTTTTTTTTATTGTGTTTACATATACATTATGTTTACAGTGTGTTCTATATGTATTTGGTAGATGTGGTTGTTTTTTTTTTATTATTTAGTCTATGTTCTTCAATAAAACCTAAACATATAAGAGCCTGAGAGTTTAAATATCAAATAACATGACCGGATGTTTAAATATGGCAAATAAACCACAGTGAACATGCACTTATTTTGATACGTGATATGTTAGGAAAATGGTGTAAAAGAAATAAACTTCTTACTATAATACAGTGAGATGAGAGATCTACTATTTGTAATAGTAGCATAAGGCTTGGGTGCATAGTTAAAGAAGCAGTGAGTGTAATATGGTCGAGGCACAAAGGACAGTTTTATTGGGATGATATGAAAGAAGGCCTCGAAAGAGCCTGTACTTTTTTTTTTTATTATACCACAGGAAGATTTGCCAGTTTTCAAAAGCACTAGGAAAATAAAAGTACCTGAGCACTGAGCACACATGGTCCTCCTTGATTGTCTGTCCTTTATGAAGTCCTGTATAGTATGATTTTCAACTTGTTAAATGCTTGTTTTATTTATATAAGTAATAATATCAGTGTCACAACTGATCTTAATTTGAATAGTTTGAGCATAAAACAAATAATTACTAAGAGAGTCCATGGTATATACACATTTTACAATTAAAGTGATGCCTGAATGCAAAAAAGTTTGAGAACGCTGAAAATGTGGCTTAAATTCCTGATGTTTTAAAGGATTTTTTAACCACATGTGCCAATATTTCCTACTCAAATTCAGCTGTATATGTAAAATTATTTTTTTGAAGTAAGATCCCAATAATTTTTATTGAATGTGCTATTTAGTTACTGTGTAATAATCACAAATATGTTGAGATTCTGGAGAGGAAATTATAGAAGAGACAGTAGCAATAAACCTGATTTCCTCTGGTGTAAATATGTCGAGGTTCACAATACTGAATCTCGTCAGTACAATAGGCTTTTCAACCTCCTGCCGGGCCAAGACTTGCTGTCATCTCTCACATCTGATGTCCAATGGAATAAGCCCCCGAGTCATCCAAGCTCTTCTCATCCCGTTTGATTGTCATCTGGCTGCCCTGATGGAGGTCAAAACTTGGAGACCTATCGAAAGAATCTGTAACCTGGATGAGAAAGAGCAATATCAGTCTGAGGTATTGCCGTGAAATATACGCTCACTGTCCACTTTATGCAATTCATTATCCAATCAGCCAATCGTGTGATGAGAGGTCTGAAGAGACTTCCAGACTGGTTCGAGCTGACAGGAAGGCGAGGGTAACTCAAATAACTACTCTATGCAACCACGGTGAGCAGAAAAGCATCTCAGGATGTGTTATAACAGCAGAAGAAATACTGTGTCCCACTCACAGCCAAGAACAGGAATCTGAGCATACACTGATATCATATGTTTTCTCAATTCTTATGTATGATGTGAACTTTAACTAAAGATGATCATGCATTGTGCTGTTGCTGTACAATTAGCTGACTGGATAACTGCATGAATGAGCAGGTGTTTCAAATAACATGTGAATATCTTCTCCAAAAACGTAGGTTGTAATGTTTTTTTTTAGTACTTTAAGTAACCGGTATTTAATAGGCAGGTATTCGGTAATTATGAGTTATTTAATTTGCATATTAGATTTTAACCAGTAGCTCCAGACAATGCAAGCATGTAACTACATTCCTTTCCTATTAGTGTGACTGTATTTACTGAGCAATTTTTAGTTATAATGTATTTAGTTGCAAAGTACAGGAATACAAACACACACACAAATTCCCCCTGCAAATTAACAATGTTAAAGCAATACTGTGGCCTAACACTGAAATTTAAATGGAACTTTTCCGTCTTTGCCTCAAATGTAGTTGATTAGCCAAGAAATGTTGAGTCCAGTTTCTGTGTGCTTTGGATCTGTTCTGGAGTTTGCTTTTACAATTTAACAATTAGCCTAGCAGGAAGTCTCTTCGGATGAGCAATATCTCTTTTGCGAGAGAGTCCTGGCTAAAATGGGCCCACAATTTTAAAATAAGACTGTACTTTAAAAAATTAGATACAAATAACATTTAAACTATATTCTCATCACAATCAGTTCTAACCTACATTTCCACCTTCTCTGTGTTGTGCCACACTTCCTAGCTGATTCTGAGGAGTGAAACCAAAGCTTGTGCTACAGAAGAAAAAAGTGATTTTGTGAATTTAATTTAGCGCTGTGTCTAGAATAGTGTCAGTGTAAAGTGTGTAATGATTTAGAGTACAAGCTTACATGATGCTAATCTGCTAGCCTTGTAGCTCCAGCACAAAACTAAATAAGAAAACTTACACAGACATGTCCTGATGGGGCTAATGGAGCAGGTGTGTGCATTCAGGAATATAAAGACATTACCTCTTCAAATTTCTTCGCCTTGTATTGTTTAGCTCCTTTCATGAAGTTTAACAGGATGATGTCACAGAGGACTGTTGCCTATAACCAGTGAGAATTATAATTACTGGTATATAGTATGTGTGTGTGCATATGTGTGTGTGTTTAAGGCACTGATCATACCAGGCCAACTGACGTGCAAGCTGCCACGACGTTAATTACTGTTGGGATTAAGTGAAATTTTCCAGCCTGGAAAAAAATAACAATAGATTTCACACATAAACATTGATATCTGCACTTTTTACGACATACTCACACATTATTACCACATCTACACACTCACGCATGTATTATACTCACATTGCCGGACACAAGTATGTCAAAGCGAATAGCATAAGCTTTATGAAGTGTGCGATAATCTTTGCCATTTTCTGACTTAAAGTATTTTGCAAACCTGAAATAAAGAGACAAGGATGGACATTATTGTGGGTGTATGTGTGGTATGTGTGTATTTGGATATTTGAGTGCAGTTGTAGTTGTGTGTAGTTGTGCTGCTACCTGAAGTTGTATCCTTTTGTGGCCAGACTGTTTTTAAATGCCGAGTCCAGACGTGTGAATGTGTACATGGGTTTACAGCTGTTCACATGTTGGTCCAGATTGCAATTCCAGGCTATATTAATTCCAATCTCTCCTCCCTACACACACACACACACACACACACACACATACACACACACACACACACACACACACACACACACACACACACACA
>JAQQZR010000002.1:4638859-4649271 GCA_030068235.1 Notoglanidium macrostoma | reverse complement strand
TTATTATTATTATTATTATTATTATTATTATTAGTAGTAGTAGTAGTAGTAGTAGTAGTAGTAGTAGTAGTAGTAGGCTTCACAAATATCTGTCACCAGAGATGCCTTTAGCTGTAGAAAAAAAATCTCTATAAATAAAGAAATATATTGTAAGGAATAAACATCCTTCTCAATACAGAGTTATTTCATGAACATTATTTAAATGTGTGCAATACAAGTGAGGCACTTATTTCAAAACCTGAAGTCCAGTTTTAAAAAAATGTCATATGTCTTTCCGGTGATTATGTACTATTGAGTATGGAGACTAAAATACTTAATCATTGTGTCATTATTGTGTCTTAGAAAACATAATTTTTGCAGCTTTACTATTTTTTTACATTAAATAAGTTAATTCTTTCATAAATGTTAAAGCAGCACTGACTATAAGACCACAAGTCATCTTAGATTACTGTGCAGGATTATTGATATTAGGGGTCACTGTTGCAGTTGGGCTTTACTTTGTGTAAACATGTTTGAACACTATACAAGGTACAAATGTATAACTTTTTCTCACTCACTTTTTTGAAAATGACTCTGAAATATCTCTCAGTTATATAAATGCCAATTAAGTCCACCTTATTACAAATATTGAAACTGTAAATGATTAGATTAGATTAGATAATTTTTTATCTTATTGTACAAAATTTCAGTTTATCTCCACTATTTATTACAGGCAAAAAGCTTTTTAGCTTTTCAGTTGGAAATTTCAACCACCAGAACACATTAGGTCCATGTTTATTTATTATTTATAAATTATTGACAGACCTACTCTGAATTATTGAGCTTTGAATCAATTCAAGGGACCATTCAAACTGTCTAATACCCTTATGAACTGAATAATAAATATAATAACTTATAGCCTATAAGGACGGGTTGTGATTTTCACCTCTGTAAGCAAATTAAAAACTCACGCACAACTTCATGGACCACTTTGAGAACGAGTGCATAACTAAAGCATAATTAAAGCATACCTGAAAATTTGTTCACGCTCTCTCTCTCTCTCTCTCTCACACACACACACACACACACACACACAATAGTTCTAATTTGTTCTAATAGTTCTAATAGTTCACACCCTAATATTCTACTCATTCCTCACTTTCTGTTGTTTTGGATGGTTTTTCGCTTTTCCTCCCATTGGCTTCAGTTGATTTTTCAAGCCTTAACTGCCTCGAGAGATTAAAAGCTAAAAGTTGATAAATGTTGTTAAGTTATCATACCTTACATAAATATGCCATAAAATTTTCTCTGCTCTGCTCTCTTTCTTTCTTTTTCATTATAAGAATCCATTGATTTTACTACTCCTGTGTCTAGTAAGGTATAGTTATGCAACTTGGTATATGGATTCAGCTGCAGAGGTACAGTATTTAACTGCTTTTTATACTAGTGACACTCATGTATCTCACCTTTCCATTCTTTTATTCATCCCTCTATGCTTCCACAGCAATCCAGTGATTTTAGTAATCCTACAACTTTTAAGGTAGAACTGCCAAACTTATGCACATTCAACTGCTGAAATAAAGAACACTCTATCACTCCCATAGTTTTTCTTTTGTATAATCAGTATTTTGATAATTCCTGTAATAAATAAATCTACTTCCAGGTGCAATTGTAGGGTTAGGGTTAGGGTTAGGAATTTCATGGTTTCAGGGTTATGCAATTTCAGCATACGTCTGTCACTTTACAGGCTATATTTTAAACACTTGCACCCTTTTATGACATTGCACCCTTCACAACAGTCATTTGCAAATACATACACACACTCACACATAAAACACATACACACACTCTATCATTTCAACCACATATACAAGCATGTAAACGTTCTGAAGCTCTTACCCAATAAAGTAAATAATGATGAGGAGTTGAGCCACACGGTTGATGATTCCCACCGACCAGCTCTTTACCACCACAGACTTGGTTGTCTCATAGGTGAAGAAACCAGCAACCCAGCCAAACATGATGAGGTCAGTTGGTAGATCTCTGTGTTAACAAGTGTATGATAAGCTCCTGTTTGCGTCCACACGGCTAGAGGAGAAGGCCGCAACACGTGAGCTTCAGCCAAGCTTATCTCGAGCCCCCAGCCTCTGCTGAATGAAATGTAGTGCCTTCCACTTCCAGCACTAAATGCAGGAATGAAAAAAGAGAAAGACGGCTAAATGACCATTAACGCTCTTCTCTCTCCTCCCTCTTTCAACTCTTCCTCTCTTGTGTCTCTGGGGTCCGCTACATTTCCTTAATGATCCGTTCATCTGCTAACCTCTCAGGCTCTTCTAAACAAAGTGTGAGTGAGAGCATCACCACATCAGCTGCTAAACTCAGACATTAATCTCACTGCTCTATCCAGATGCATACTGTTACTTAACACAGCTAACATAATGGGCTGATTAGCATGTTAAAACCAAAGTTTAAATTAAGTGAAAGGGTTTATTTGAAATATTTGATTTTTTTAAATTGTCATCACAGGCAGATCCAGATCTCATACTTACACTGAGATGAAATATTATCCATAGGCCTTCCGGATCATGCAATGAAAAAAAAATAATAATCCCACAGTTTATGTACGTGTCATCTTTCATCTTTCAAGTTCATCTAAAAGTGCCGAGTCAAAGAACTGCCTTGTTGGCAAACAATAAATTACTAATGCTGACATCAAGTTAAAGGGAAAAAATCTGCACACAAAGCAAAGGTGCTAAGCATGTGGGATAATGATGGGATAAATTTGAGTTTAATTTGTTTATTGAGAATAGATTATCTTATTTCCTTGCTTATGAGACACAGCCATTGCTTTAATAAATATTATATCACAGTGAGATTTAATTATTTAATTAGAATATGTGCGTTCACTTTCTATAACAGCAGCTCTAACAGTAGCTCCATTTGTTACATGAATAAAAGGTTTATATTAATGTGCTTGTTGTAATATGTTATCATTTCTATGGTAACAGCTAATACACAGGGGGTCGTATAGTGTGTGATCCACATAATCTATGCCTAATAAACATCCGTATGTCTTCAAAGTTTGTTATTTAATAAAGAGAAATGTATAATGGTTGATATTCGTGAAGGTTTCTGTTAGGGGACGTTTGTATAATATTTATGGAAGGAGTCTCCAGTGTCAATAAGTAGAAGTCAGTAAGTTTTCACCACACTGTTTCATCACTGGATGTATACAGTGGGCCCATAGTCTTAGCCCATACTGAATATCACATTGAATAACTAATTTTTGTTAGCTTGAGTATTTAGAAATATTTAACCCTTATAGGGCAGTGGTTTCTTCGGGTCTTTGCCCAATAAAGGGTTAAAAAAAGAATTTAATATTCAAGATTCTGCGCCAGGGCAGCACAGTGGTGCAGTGATTCTGGGTTTGAACCTGGAGGCCTAGTGGGGCCTTCCTGTGTGGAGTTGGCATGTTCACCCTGTGCCTGTGTGGGTTTCCTCTGGGTGTTCCGGTTTCTTCCCACAGCCCCAAGACATGCAGATTAGGTTAAGTGGGTACTCTAAACTGCCTCTAGGTGTTAATGATTGCTCGTCTCTGTGTTAGCCCCTCAGCCACAGTCAGCTGGCATTGGCTCCATCTTCCCTGGGACTCGTAACGGGTAAGTAGTTTGGAAGAATGGATTCTGTGCTAAATCCCAATAAATAATAAATCCCAATTTAGATTTGTTGACAAATTAGTGTTATTACCCATGATAACTGCTTTGTAGAAAAGCTCAGATTTTCCTCATGCTTAATTTCTTCTATTAAGGCACATGTTCAGATGACACTCTGATGGATTTGATCAACAATTGGATCATAAGGTGTTCATATTCCTATTTCATAAGGAGTCCATGCCAGCTCCAGTACACACTGTCATTACAGCAAAAAGGGGACAGAGCAAATACTCATTGAAATTCGTGTAAATATTTCAAATAATTTATTTTTGAAATTTTCCACTTCAATAATATAATTAGTAATGAAAATAATTGTCTTAAATAACAAAAGAATGCAAAATAGAAGCACACGTGTCCTCAGGCATGTGGATCCCACTGTATGTGATACACTCTTACACATTACTGTATTATGATTGTATTGTTCTATTGTATTTATGCCATTTGGATTACTGTACTGTACTGTATTGTATTACGCCCTGTGGTGGACTGGCGACCTGCCCAGGGTGTACCCCGCCTCTCGCTCGAAGATGCTGGGATTGGCTCCAGCTTCCCCGTGACCCAGATGGATAAAGCGGTATAGATAATGGATGGATGGATGGATGTATTGTATTATATTGTTTTATTGTATTGTACTGTTTTATTTATTATATTAGAAACATTTCAGCAAAAATAATTCCTTTAGAAATACATCTTGTACTTGGTGAAAAAAAAACCTAAACAACAACAACAACAACAAAACAAAACAAAGATAGTTCAGATCAGAATATTCATTAATTCATCTTCAGGAAAAGCTTTATCCTGGTCAGGCTTATAGTGAATCTGGAACATACACTCAAGATGAGATGTCAGTCCATCTCATTGTCAGCGCCATGCACACACACAGTAGCCAGTCCATCTACTGGCACGTTTTTAGTTCAGGATCAAACCTAGGACATGAGCACTGAAGTGTACTTTACCCGGATCGCACTGGAGAATACGTTCTACCCAACTGGGACTTCTATAATGTGCAAATTGTGTACTTACTAAGGAAGGGGAATGGGTTTCCACCTATACTGAAGTCAGCCCATTATGTTTGTGGTCATTTACTGAGCCAATTACTCGTCAGAAATGCTTTCAAGTTATCGGGGAAAGGGAGCTTCCTGTAAATTATAGAGCACAGCTAGTGCCATATGCACATTAAGGACAGTAACTTTGTAGTACTGCTGCCCAAGTCAATGACATTCAACAATGTCCATGAGACAAATGGATGTATAGACAGAGGGAAAAACATTAACATGCACTTGTTCCATTAATGGCATTATTTTTGAAATCCCACACCACACGAGCTGAAAACAGGCAAAGAGGTGGAACACTCCCTCGACGTCCTCCGATTAGATCAGCTCTGTGGAAAGCAAAAGGAAATGGCTCCATTTGTCTATTTCCATCATTTTACAAAAAAAAAAAAAAAACCACACTCAATTTTACCGTCCCATTACCCCATGACATATTAAAAACCACACCAGCTAATATGGCCGGAGCGTAGATGAAAAACCACACACTCACTCCTATAAAGTATGAGCCATCTGTGTGTGAGGCAAGAATCTTATTTTGATAAACTGGACAAGTGTTTAACTTTTATCAAGTATCTCTCTCTCTCTCTCATAGACAAATATTCATACACTTACAGCAATGTTTCCCAAAATTTATGTTGCCAGAAACCACTTTAATTACAAAATACATTCCATGCACTCCCTCAATACGGATGTATTTTGTGAAGATTATTTAAACGTGTAAATTCTGCCTATCTATTAGCACCAGAGAGCTTTGTCATTCTTGATCTTTCCATCAACAAAACACAT
The DNA here is from genome assembly GCA_030068235.1 of Notoglanidium macrostoma. NCBI lineage: Eukaryota > Metazoa > Chordata > Actinopteri > Siluriformes > Auchenoglanididae > Notoglanidium > Notoglanidium macrostoma. The sequence continues at coordinate 4,643,741 of JAQQZR010000002.1, read as the reverse complement.
TAGTTCCAAGTTATTTATCATTTATACATTATTTACTAAGCCAAATTGTTTTTGAATTATTGAAATTTGGAATGAACCCCAGAGAATTCAAGAGAACAAATAAACTGGCTATTAATGCTAAGTACTCAATAATAAAATGGAAATACTCAGGCTGACTGACATTTTAACCTTATGATCATGTCTCTTGTTCACCTTTAAGCACTCCTACATGCCAGTATTCACACTTACATCCCCAAGTTTAGATTGTGGAGGCAATATGAGTGGAAGGCCATTGTGTTTTACCACCAACGTTTGGATTTTTTTCCCTTCCCTTCCTCTTTAAAGTAGAGCTGAAAGACTTTCCTGATCGCTCAACACCTTCACTCTACACTTGCTCTACTTGTTATGATTTCTTTTCCCCCTCTATGTAATTGTCCTTTGTTTGGTTCTGTTGGCACTTTATCCATGAGGTGAAATATTTATTCGCATTATTTCGTAGCCAACCTACTGTATATTTTTGCATTAAGAAGTCAATTAAAACAGCAGTAAGAGCTTCATCATCAGCAGCTTTTACTGGTGGAAGTAAACATCAAATCTAGCTTCTTTCCACACCCAAAAGGCCATGCGCTCGTGACTAATCTAGAAATGTCTAGTGCAAAAGAGCTTGACAAGTGAGTAGAGCCATCTCCTTGTTCAGAGTCATTGCATGTTGGTGATCCACATTATTAAATTGTTCTACATTTTACCGAGATGACTAAAAATCTAAGCTAAGTATTTACTTCAAAGACGCAGGAATATGAATGGAAAACAAATAAGCCTTCTGAAGATCCACTACCTAAAGTATATAAATAACTCCCACGCAAACACTCCAAATCCCGCTCTAACAGGATTTTGGCTTAATGGTATTCCTTGTACTAGCATAACCCTAGGATTCTGGATGAGGACATCGATAGAAGTCTGAATAAGAAGAGAGTCTTGCTAAATGCAGTGAATGTTCACGAAATGCTTATAACAATAAACACAAAGTTAACCTCAGACATTCCTTATACGTCTTTTGCCCGAGCCCCACTATGGGTAACCAACATACACGATTATATTTCATCAGCACTAGTCACATGACTATAAGTTTGGTTTGGTTTGACTGAGTTGGGTGATATGCCATGGAGATCCCAGTTGTGCAGCAAAATGCCTGAAACAGCGATGTGGCTGGAGGCACCTGTGGCACAGTTTTCCCGGGATAAGCTTCAGATCCACCACAACCTTGACCAGGATAAAGAGTTTACTGAAGACGGCATACATATTGTTTAATAGGGGTGATGGGTTCCGTCATGGGGGCCTGCGGTACATCCATAGGTCTTCATAAAACAACGCCAAATAGCCAGTATTTCATGCTTTTTTTGTTTTTGTTTCCTTTTCTGGAGCACTTTCCTCGATTCCTGTCAGAAATGAGGAAAGAATTTAAAGAAGCGAAGAAACAGGCCAAAAGTTTACATACACCTCGGCTCAACACATCCACGTTCAATTTTGTCACAACGACAAACATGACCCATGTGACGTCAATTAGTGTTAGGGCATTGGAATGGCCACTCCAATATTTTCATTCTTTTGTATTCCAGCCATTTTGTCGCAGCTTTAGAGGTACACTTAAGATCATTGCTTGCTGCAAAACCCAGTTGTACTGATGCATTAACTCTGGCTGATGTCTTGGTGTTGCTTCAATATTTCTAGATAATCCTCCTTCCTCATAATGTCATCTATTTTCTGAAGGGCACCAGTTCCTCTACCAGCAACCCACATGATGCTACCAACCCCATGTTTCCCAATTAGGATGGTGTTCTTCAGATTAAAAGCCTCACTTTTTCTTCTCCATACAGAGCACTGATCATTATGGCGAGACATTTTATCTGAGAAGAGAAGACTGCTTAAAGGAAAAAAAGTCAACCTGGTGTTTGTAAATCTTTGACTATAAATGACTTAAAGCAGCTATAAATATCTCTCGAATTGACTTAAAATGATTTCTGGTGTGAACAAAGTAGCACACCTGAAGGACTTGCCAAAAGAAATATGAAATGTAAGACTAATATCTTTAGCCTAGGTGTAGGTAAACTGCTTCTTATTGGGATTTGGATTATTGGATTTTGTGCAAAAGCTTCACAATCTCATCAAAAATGCCATTCAAAGTTTATTACAAAAACATTTATTGATATTGTGACAGGACAAAAAACATAACATCCATATATTCAAATCAAGCTGCAGTACAGAATCTTGATTTAAAAACAGGGAAACAAAAACAAAATGATGATGCTACCGATCCCTGATTTATTATTATTTTTTTAATCAAATTTACCTACAGGTATTTATAAAAAAAAAAAAAAAAAAAAAAAAAAAAAAGGCAAAGGGTTCTAGTAGGATAAAAGTTAGCAAAAAGAAGGTACCCGCCTCTCCATGGTCTCACTTTAACATATAGCGAATGTACACCAGTGCTTGAAAAAGCAGAAAAACTTGGTCCAAAGATCTGTCAGTGTGTAGGTGTGTTTTATCTGTGACTTCAATGCCTGAGAGAATACGTAAAAAAAAAAAAATTGTAGAAGTAACCGTGGTGTTCTGATAAACATCGCTGACATTCAGCATGAGCCACCAAAATGCAGTTTTCCCTGAACGTGAAAAAACATGATGACAAAACGACAAATTATAAATAGCAAAAATATTAGATATCTTTGTAAGAGCAGTCATTACACCAAAAAAAGTGTGTTACAATTTCTTTGGAACATTTGACCCAGGCTTTAAAAGCACTCTCACAATGATAGATTTTTTTTAACCAATTACAATTTTGTTTCTCAGCAATGTCTGCTTGATTGAACGTCATAACTCTAAATGTTCAGTGAAAACACGGTGGGTAGTTTACATGGTAGTTTATCCTGAGTGGCAACTTATGTTCTCAGAACCCCAGCAAGTGTGTGTGACCTCAGTCAGAACCGGACTCTGCCTCTGAGCTCGGTGGTGTAGAGGCAACTGGTTCCTCATCGTCATCGTCATCATCATCAGCCTGTGAGGGGAAAAAGATGAATTATTACCTCCTGTTTCATCTAAAAAAAAAAAAAAAAACCTCCAGTATTATTGACAGAAGCCATGACTTGTGCGTGTGTGTGTGTGTGTGTGTGTGTGTGCGCGCGCATGTGTTACCTTCCGCTTTCTGCCTTTGCTGTGATCGGAATCAGATGAGCTCTCTTCACTAGAAATGAACTCTTTGCTCTTAAAGTTTTCGTTTCCTACTCTGTCTCGCTCCTTCTCCTTCTCCTTCTCCACTCCACTCTTCCTTTTCTTCTCATCCGCTTTCCCGCCCTTCTTCTTCTTTTCCCTGTTACACAGCAGAGACAGGGGTAAAGCTTACTTGCCATAAAACATGTCGGCACTATACATGGTATTCTTGGCACTAGCATAAACCTAGGTTTATGCCTTCAGAAGACCAAGGCATTACAATTTTTGCATTAGCATAAAGGTGCCACGTGTGGGTTTCCGCCAGGACCGCCGAAGATCCTTCCACCTTCCAAAAACATTCCAGTAGGTTAACTGGCTAATTTAACACATCTCTAGGTGTGAATAAATGCATGTGTCCATGATGCATGGTGTGTGATGGACTGGCAGGATGTTTTCCTTCCTCAGTGTGTCTCTGGACTGCACCCTGACCCTATTATTAAAGTAGATCACAGCAACCGGAAGTACGCAAGATGAGTCTGTCACCACATGGACCATCAAGAAGGACTTCACCAGCCTTGGGTCAGGCTCACAAAACGGATCGTTAAAAAAGCAACTCTAATCGCTCTTATGCGAGTCGTCCTGTGGTCTGGCTGCAGACAGACGGCTCCCACTTATCTCCCTGGTTTGACCCTTGTAATGAGACCATTGTTTTGTGCAAATTCACTTTTAACGACATGCAAAACAGCAGCTTTCAGCTTCACTGGACAGCTCGACCTCTGCGAGTTATGAAACCAACTGAATTGCATCAGCAAGCATATCCATGTATGGATCAACATGGAACTGATCAATCTGCACAACATGAGGAGAAACTCTTCTAAAGGCTGAATCAGCTCATTCAGACCACACGTAGAAACGTCGATGGCTCAAGTTGCATTCTCCTCGTGCTCACAAAACTGTACGTCTGGGCAGGAAGGATAGCATTTACTGTTATTTCTTTCAAAGTTTGAAGCTGCAATCTGTTTGGTTAAAAATAAAAATAAAATTATTTAAACAAACGGACTCAAACGCACCGCCGCCAATCTCCTCTTTTCTCTTTCCGATCTCTCTCATGTTTATATCGGATCTCACTCTGTGCATACCGACATGGTCCGATCCGCCCACGTCGAAGAAAAATAAGACCCAATCTGTAATGTTTAATTCCTATTCATGTTACTCTGCTTGGGAACTTATTTTGTCATTAGAAATATTTTGTCGCTTCTATCGCTGGCGATCCATCAGGTGCGGGGTTTTAAACAAGCCGCTATGTTTCTCACCCTTCACCTAGAATTCACCGGTTCATTGTTATGATTTGACTGATGCTGTTCTTTTCTCTGTAGGTCAATAAATTCTATTGTTGTGACGATTACTTTGATATTGCGAGAAGCCAAACTTTTCAGAACTCAGCCGTCAGAACCAAATCATTGATGATTATTGCTCTAAGCAAATTTGAGGATTTAATCATTTTGCTTTTTTTGAAAGTTTTTAATTTCTAATTAAATTTCTGAAATAAACGGAGGAATGCGACAAGACTGGTGAGAGATTTAACAAGACCATCCATCCATCCATCCATCCATCCATCCATCATCTACACCGCTTTATCCGTCTGGGTCGTGGGGAAGCTGGAGCCAATCCCAGCATCTTCGGGCGAGAGGCGGGGTACACCCTG
>JAQQZR010000002.1:4620084-4638759 GCA_030068235.1 Notoglanidium macrostoma | reverse complement strand
AAGGCACCCTGGGAGACCCGGGGATCGAACCCAGGACCTTCTTGCTGTGAGGCGACAGTGCTAACCACTGCACCACCATGCTGCCCTTTAACAAGACTATTGTATTTTAATTATAATATAGTTAATTATTATAATTATATTGACAGTGAGTGAGGCACCTATATTGCTTGTATGTACCTTCCCCTTATGCAGTTTCCCCATTTCCCCTATAACGATTGAAATAATTAAGGCTCGTTTCAGTGCATTTGCTCAATTCTTTGTCCACAAAATACTTTAAGATCTAATTAGAAAACAATTCTGGATGAAGGGAACAAACTTATTTGAAAAATTACTCATTTCTCAAACATCCAGTAATCACCTGAGCACCTTCAGCACACAGTTACGCAGCTGATCAGATTATTATTTAACTGACTTCGATTCAGCCGTAATGGTGCTGTCCGTCCGCCTGCTTTTTCTTTCATAATGTCTCGCAGATAAACCAATTTAGAATTCAATACACGGGGTCCCATTGTTTAAGTTTACATCACATAAAGACCTAAAAATTATTCCATGTGACGAATATGCAATAATGTAGGAAGGAGGGAGCAGTGCTGTACAACCCTTTTTAATTCCAACCAGACTGATTTTCTGGAGATGTGGCTTGCAGTGCAGCCGACATAGAATGTTAATAAAGCAAGAGTTTGTGTGTATGTGTGTGTTTTACATGCAGTTAGCTCACTTGACCGCAGATGATGAAGCTCCTACGCCACTTTCTTTATATTCTTTTAATGCTCGGTCATACTGTTTCTTAGCTTCTTCTGCCTTCTTGTCCCACTCCTACACAAACAGAGAAGGGACTCAGGTTCAGGTAAAGCGTGTTCGATAGAAAAGACACTTACCAATCGGTGTCAGTGAAGTAAAACTCCACTGTACTCTTCCCCAAGTGTCTTTAGTTTTGTTAAGTGAAGTTGGATTGTTACAGGAAGTGATAACAGAACTCGGCGTGTTTGTGGGTTTCAGTAGTGCATTATAGCTGTAGATCTATGATGTATTTTGTAGAACAATTATTCATTAAGGTTGTATCAGGATAACCTCTTACTGATTGTAAATGACTCATAGTACAGACCTCCTTGCGGCTTTTGTCGATCTGTTTCCACATCTCTCCGGCTTTCTTGGAGATCTCCGTGACGGAGATTCCAGGATTCTCGGACTTGATCCGCTCTCTGTTTGCATTCAACCACAGCATGTAGGCGCTCATGGGCCTCTTAGGGGCTCCCGCGTCCTTCGCCTTCTTCTGTCAGTTAAAAGAGACAGCACATATTTGTGTTGAATTACTATAACTCGTTTAGATTTTCTCAGCTAGACATCTTAAGTCTTGTTAATTATATAAAATTTCCTGATGATGCCCTCTGCTGGAGGAGTCGTGTTCACATGCGCACAAAAAAAAAAAAAAAAAAAAAAAAAAAAAAAAAAAAAGGGTACATCCGGCATAGGAATGTTTCAAATGCTCCATTTTTAATCGCCTAGTGAACACCTGCTGAAACATGATCTAAACTTTTCATCTAAATGAACACTGATGTCAGAAAAGGCCTGTATAAATGCATGCCATGTACGACAGGCACATTTTATTTTTGTATATACCTTTTACTCAAGGCTAATTAAATTCAAACAATAGTTCATGTTAACATTAACAATTTTTAAACTAATGTACTGCAGGAAATGAATAAACAATGTGATTCATATTGTGCATAACATAAATGCTTTCGATAACCAGGATGTAATATTTTTATCACATCATCCATCTACATCATGGCTACACTCTATGACAGGAGTATTTATAGTGAATTGGAAATATTTCAATTTGTGCCTAAAAGCTGAAGACCGAGTGGGCGCTACACGTCAATCAAGCAACTGCAAATGACTGTAGGAACCTGGAGCAAGAGGAAGAGATTTAGAAGACACAGAACTGGATACAGGATCAGTCTTATCCGGAAGTGCAATTAGAGAAGAAGTCACCGGTGACTGGCCTTCTTTTATTTGCAGTTGCTTGGCATTGCAGGGAACTAATCAACTTAACACACAGCCTACAAAATGCACCAGCAAGCACTACTTACATAAATCTGTAATAATTTACTATAATATTTGAACCGCCATATAATAAACGCAATTCACAAAATAGCACACATGACGTCTTTTGTAGTTATTGAAAATCCAGCCTACTTGTAGGCTATTTTCATGTAATGTCTTGATAATTATTGGCCAAAAATTTATTTTAGCATAGGGTGAATGTTACAGTAATGCAATGGGACATTTAAAAACATAACTCTTAGGCTACTATTTTGTAATTTTAAGTTTGATAAGAAAATGAACAACCGGAGGAGCTGAATGACATTTCAACATGTTGGTCTTTCTGGACTCTTTAGCCCACTGAACGACAAAACAAACTGAACAAAAAGGTACGTGTGCACCTAAATGAACAAGAGTTTCTCTAATGTGGAATGTAAAATCTAGCTTAAGCTCAGCAACCAGGAAGCTCAGAATAACAAGAAACTGAAATGCAATTTTTTTAAAGGATGGTCATTTTCTTTCCTTTCAGATTTTCGCCTTCTGTGGTTTATACAATACGAACCGAAAGTCCTAGAGACAGATGACAGCTGTGTTAACGGTCTGTAGCGGTATAAAAAATTTTCTCATTTATTTACATTTACATGCATATTAGAAACTACATGTGTTTATCTAATGTTTAACAAATTTGACCATCCTAATATAAACAGTACAGTGGTCAGTCTCTGGGCCCAGGAACGTGCGCTCATCTGTGCATCACTACGACTGCACATTTCACAACACACCAGGAAGTAATCATGTTGCACACATGGATCGTATTAATTACATTTTTTATTTATTCCCATGGACGCATGCCGGGTTGTGTGCCCAACAACAACAACAAAAAAAATCTAAACAAAAAAAAATTTTAACAAAAGGGAATGAACTTTTTTTTTTTCAGCTGTGTGGGAATCTGGTGTCTGTGCGGGAATCTGGTGTCTGTGCATCATCAACGCAAAGGCTAAGAAACGGCTTGCGAACACACATCTCGGGACAAACACTGTATGTTAAACGCTAACAGATTTGGACCCTTTTCCTTCATTGAGCGTTCAGCGGTAAGGCCACCATGTCTGATCACAGCCAAATGACTTCTATGCAAAAAAAAAAACTTAAAAAAAAAAACCCGTCACCATGGAAACTCAGTGAACAAGTCAATCAACTGAACTTCATTACATTTACCTCTTTGCGTGGTTTTCTCTCCTTCTTCTCCTTCACTGGTTTCTTAGGCTTTTTCTCGACTTTTTTCTTCTTCTTCCCTTCATTCTCGCTATCATCATCATCATCGTCGTCGTCATCATCCGCCTCACTGTTGCTTGCTGACGCATTACTGTCATATCTGTGAGATCATGCACGGACACACAGATGTTATGCGTACCCTATCCTATGGAAGAAACAAAACAAAACAAAAAAAGAAAGAAAGAAAGGCAGCTCACTCTTCAGCAACATCGTCATCTTCCTCGCCAGGATTGAAGGACTCGTCTGCAGAAATAGATTTTTGTTAGATGGTATGCTAGGCCAAATCAAGCTACATCTACAAAGCAATGAAATGATCAATACGGGAATGATTTACCAAGGATTAATAACGTGAAAACACTCGATTGTTTAACAGAGCATGCATTTCAGATGCACTAACAGCTGCGTCACTCACCGCTGTCACCCTCTGACTCATCTCCCTCCTCTCTGATTTTACCCTCCTCCTTCATCCTCTCCAAATACGCATCGTGCTCGTCCTGGTCGGAATCACTGTAGCCACCGGTTGCCTTTAAGTCCTACAAACACACACAGCTTCAAAGACTGCAGTACACAACCCTGTCCAAAAGATGGCGATCAAGAACTACATCCATTTACATTTACAAGTCATTAAGTACATCAAGTCCAAAAAAAAAAAAAAAAATTTTTATTCCATCCCCTGCGGTGGTTAGATGGTTAGGTTCAGCTTTTATTGTCTCTAATGAGGCCAGGTCACGCACGCACCCCGGCGACATCTGTTTATATACTATGTGATTACCTCCTTTAAGCCTCTGTTCTTGATGCTTAGCTTCTTAGCATTAACGAAGTCAAACAACTTGCCGTATTCCTCTCTGCGAGACGGAGAAACACGACAGGCGTTTTTTTAGAAAATGGCAGAATTATTGTTGATGCTTGTACGAGCTAAAACACGCACGTGTTCCGTGCAGGGAATTCTTGGTTAGGTACCTTTCGATGCTGCTGAAGGTGTACTGGTTGCCCTGCTTGGTCTCGATCTCGAAGTCGAAGGAGCGCGTCGTGGTGGTGCCTCGAGCGAAGTTCACGCAGGAGATCTCCTCAAAGCGCAGGTGCACCGGGGGCTTGTGCACATAAATAAAACCCCTCTCCAGAGGATACAGCAGCCCTGAGGTGGCCTTGTACGAGCATGTGATGCACTGTGCACCTGAATGACTGCACAGAGACAGAGATACAGAGACAAAGAATGAAGATATAAACATCAAGTGACGAGATACAGGTGTTTCACAGCATCATTAAATACCAAATGCTTTGATGAATTCGCAAATATGATCAATTTTATACAAGCACAGGTCTGACAGTAGTCCTGGCTACGAGGCAAATCCCAGGATTATATTAAAGCGCGTGGTCTAATTTTGTTATCCGTTATGTGTCATGTAATTTCAGTCTGATAATGAATAAATGTGTTATAAATATTTCCTTAGTGTTAAATATCACAAGCAGTCTTCAGGGTCAGAGCTTTGTAGCAGTCAGAGGTAAAGCTGGAACTAGTTTAGTGTAGTTTTTCCTCCTGGCGAAAGTTTTCAGGATGGAGGATGTTGCGCTTTGTGGTTGCTTGGTAGCATGACAAGCTCTGCTTTTTTGCTTTCACAATGCACGAGAGAGAGAGAGAGAGAGAGAGAATGACTGTTTACAGCTCCTATAAAATAAGTGATAATCCACAACATCAAGTCTAACTATAAACAGCATAAGAGTAATTCTTTAATAAATAAGAATTGTAATTGGCCAATTGCTATGTAATCATGGCATGCTATGCCATCATCTGTACAGTATTAAGCAACGTAATTAATTCTTTTTGGAGGTTTTTCCCCCATTCATTAGCTTCTGTGAAATTTTGATCATACACCATCATCTGATTGGGTATAATAGCCTTAGGGGGAGGAGCTTATGGGTCTAAGAGACTGCATGGATGATATTTCAGAATGTAAGACTGGAGTTTGGGAAAAAAGCAAAAACAAAAAAACCCTGAACCAAAAAAAAAAAACAAACAACATAAAATGTGTGAAAAAGACGCCAGGCAGATTTGATAAGTGTCTACCACAAAGTCAGCCGTCTTCCCTCCTTAATGGCCGGAATTCTCATCTCTACAATGTTAATGAGCTTTGGGTGTTGGTTTCAAAGCAGCTTTAATGTTTTTAATGCACCAGTTGTTCCTAAAAATAGAAGAAAACAGCACACAGCTGACTGAACAAAGCCAACATCACTTATTTGCCCACTTCCTAAAGATCATGACTGAAGCCATTAAAGAAAGCATCTGCTCGCATCAAGACCCCGAACCACAGCTAATGCTCTTCTAAAGTAACCACTCTATGACATGTGCGAGTGTGGGTGTGCAGGCATGCGTGGTCTGCTCTCACCCCTGGAAGTTTCCAGGCACCGTGATCTTTCTGTTGACCAGAGCCTTCATGACCCTACTGACCATCTCGTACAGAGAGCCGGACATGTGCTTGTTCAGCTTTCCCTCAAAGCGCCGCTCCACCTCCTCCCTGCCGAGAGAGAGAGAGAGAGAGAGAGAGAGAGAGAGAGAGAGAGGTTAAAAAGAAACAAATGTTGTATGTTAAAGAGTCTGATGGAGCTAAGGTTTTCAGTATAGCTGACAAAATCATTTTAACTGTAACTAGGGGCCAGGGGGCCTTCCCCCACCCACAGAGAGACAGACGCACATAAAAGCTGGGTTAAAAAAAAAAAAGAAAAGAAAAGAAAACCGCCAAGCCACTCACTCGCTCATGCTGAGAGTGAGGTTAACGTCTTCGTCTTTGGAGAAGAGGAGGATGAGGAAATGATAGCGTGTCTGGCCCTGCTTAATGGGTGGATCCAAGCTGATCTGAAAGAGAGAGAATCAAAGGACACAACACAATAAGAAAACGTGTGTGCACACATATATATTATATATATATTGTGAGTGTCAGAAAGAAAGGCATGCAGCAATGTCATAACACATTAATCATAGCTCTCTGACTCTCAGGCATCACCTCCCACACCTCAGTGTTCACCTTTACGTTTAGCCAGCCTTCCATTTCCACAGATCACATAATACCTCTCATATAACACACATTAACCTGTTCAGATTAACGAACCCTCACAGCAGCAGTCATGTTTTTTTAGTGAATTGATTCACTGCTGTTGTTCATTTTCCCATGGACAAATGTTACTTCTCTTCACATTGCACTAATAAATCACCATTACATTTATTACAATCCGTTCCAAATGAGAAAGATGATTATTATTCTAAGATGTATCCAAAGCACGTATCGCTAATATATGTCAGCAACATGAAGACTACAGCATGTAAACCTTCGATATCAAAATTATAACCAGTGATCTCAAGACATGCTGCATTTCAATTTCAATCGTTTCTTTCTTTTAGCTCATTGCGATAAGCAGATTCTCTTCTTGTGTTTTTAAGTAGAATCTATTTTATCAGGAATTACATTTCCATGTATAGTGTAGGAGACACTCTTATAACCAAGAGCTTTTTTTAAATGGGTCAAATCCAAAATGTTACCTGAACAAACAAAACGAGAGCTGTAAACGACTCCATTAATAAGACCGTCTGTTTATATTTTGATTGGCCTCTTGTCAGTCTTCTCGCTAAATCTAGTTAAGCCACCGTAAATTTTGGGGGCGGAGCTTCGTATACACCAGTGGAAATGGGGGCAAATAATACCGGATGTACCTTTAACTAGCGTATACACCGATCAGCCATAACATTAAAACCTAATATTAGGTGTCGCTCGGGTTCTTACGTTTGCCTGCTTCCAAAACATCGACTGACTGTTGACTTGCTGTCGAACAGATCCCAGCCCACGACAGGTGCCACTGTAGCGAGTTATTTTGTTATTCACCTCACCTGTCAGTGGATTACTGACTGTTTCCCTTTAGTGCCAGCAGGTGGCAGTAATACCACAAATACGTGCTTGCTATTGATACAGTATCTTCCCCAATAAACTATAAAACAGGTGTTCCGCAGGCTCTTAAAAATGTTCATCAGTATTCTAGTACGTTTTTAATCCACACTCACCACAAAGAACATCTGCCTCTGGTCCTTATGTGGCAGCAGGAAGAGCCGCAGGACGGTGGTGTAGGGGATCTTGTAGTCGAACGTCTTACCGTGCAGGTGTAGGAAACTGGGATAGATACGAATATCGTACCTGGATGGGAGGTGAGAGACAAACACACACACACGAGGTAGTTAGTAGTGAGTGGGATACCTGTAGGTATCTTTATATCTTTAAGACTCAGACAAAACATGATTCTCTAAACTTTAGTACATCCTTCTAAGTGTGAGTGAAAGCAACTGGGAAAGTAAGAGCAATACAAAAGGGCCAGGTTTGTGTGTGTGTTGTTTTTACCTCCCTCTGGGTGTAAGGCACTGCAGTTCTTTGAAGATACACACAGCATCTCCGGTAGCCTGAATAACGTCTGCCTGAGAGAGAACATTCTGGGAAAAGACCTGCATATGAGAGAAAACAAGAGCGAGAGATGAGACAAAGAGAATGAGAGAGACAGGAAGAGGGAAAAAAAGAATGAGAGAGAGAGAATGAATGAGAGACAGAACGAGAGAGAGAAAGAGACTGACTTCAACAATGACTATTTTCACATTAATGCTAAGAAAACAAACCTAATCGCTCACTTATGCACCCCAAGTTCGTTTCTTTAGAAAAAAAAAATTAAAAAGGGCAAAATAAGACGAAAAGACAAATAAAAAAATAAATAAATACGGTCAAGTTTTTTTTTTTTTTTTTTTTAAATAGACAAAAACATATCACTTTTTTTTTCCAAAAGAGAGATAAAGGAAAAAAATGCTAACAAGATTACAAATTTAAAACCAATTCGTCCTCATCAATCATCACACATAAGACATCATTTTGGCCCCAAAGCTCAGAGATTTTACCCAGGTCATGATTTACCTTAAAATAAGCATACTCGATTCTGAGCCGTGACATCACTAAAGCTTTTATCATCAGATGAGATCAGAGAGAGAGAGAGAGAGAGAGAGCGAGAGAGATCCTACATCACTCCAAATGAGGATTTATTTATCTGTGCCGAGTCTACGGCCTCTGCTCAGGGCTTCATCTAAAGACAAATGGTCACGGCATTTGAGTGGGAAATACAGCAGGGGGCCTCTTTCCACTTTTCACGAAAGCGTCACGAATTGGAACCATACCATTCTTGGACAACTTCCTGTTTTATGTTTTAAATCGCAACCAGCAAAATATCCTTAGTGAAGGTCACACATCAGCATGTGGTAAAGCTACAGGACCACTTTACCATTGGCTTGATTGTGTGAAATAATGCAAACCTGTGCTAACGAAGACACGTTCGCGTACCTCTATGGGGTCCGTGCCGTCGTCTCCGGTGGTGGGCGGGACGTAAAAGCGGACCTCCATGAGCGACACCTCGGCGTCATCGTTCTGATGGAACTCCACGGTGACCTCGTTCTTTCCCGTGGTGCACTGGGATACGCTGGCCAGGGGGACCTCGAACGCTGGACTGTCGTTAATGTCGAATGACAGAAGCGGCCCTGAACGCACGATACACACAGCATTCATATGACGTCTGTATTTAGAGATGTGCGCGAGTCTTCAAAGTCAGATGAGGAGATGTTCGTGTAATTGCCATGTTGCGTGTTTGTCTCAGCCAGTACAGCTGTGAGATTGCTAAACATGTGGCTGCAACACAACAAGAACGCTATAATAAAAAAAAATAATAAAAAAAACCTGCTCAAGAAAGCATAGGAGTCGTTAAAGACGCGTAACATTCGGGCCATGTGTGGAGATTCAGAGCAAAACCTCGGCTGAGACCGAGAGGTGCACCGCGCGAGCACCCTGCTGTCTGGACCGCCGCGGGATCTCCAGGAACCGGTGTTTAGAGGGTAGTGATGTGCCTCAAAGACGTTTAGGCTCTACACTGGATCTCACTCATTTTAGACTCTAAATTTGAATTTATTAATTTATTATTAATTTTTTTTCCAGCCAGCTTCTTCGGTAATAGTCTAGAAGTACTAATCAAGCAGGGATTTCACGGAACATATTATTTAGCGCTGTTCGCTTCCTTGGTTTATGGAGTACAATGGCCACACGCGTGATCGTGCACGCAAAGGAACGTTTAGGCTCGGATGTGCCATCCAGTGATTTTAACTGCTTTTAATCCTCCAGATGTATATAAAGTACGGAGTTGAGCATGTGAACTGACTTTGCCGCCGCTTCCGCGCACGTCAAGTATAAACCAGGATTAAGAGCCGTTATTTTCGTCACCTTTAGATATTTTTCCAAAGCCTAGCCTGCATCTTCGTTATCTGCTGTCTGGCGTTAATAGCGAACTCCTTATGCGGAGTTTCACGTTTCATCAGATTACTTGCTCTGTACGAAGATGCTGTAGTTGCAGAAGACAGTTTGCGGACTCTGTTCTTCGCTTCATTAATTGTGAAAATTCCACATCATGTCATTTTGTGCTGATGCGTCGCTAATATTTATCATGTTCGTTGCCACTCGAGAGGTTTTGCACACATTCCGCTCAAGGCATCGTGCGCCTCAGGACCACTGAGCGTTTTATTTACAACACTCAATAATGACCCATGTATATTTACCTGAGAAATTAGCAGTTCCCCAGTTCCAGCCTTTCACGCACATGTCCTTTTCCGTCAGCTCGACTTTGTAGTTGGCCTTAAAAAACGCGGCGATTTTCTCAAAGTCCTGTAGAGCAGAGAGAGTGTAGAAAGAAGTAGTAAACAGAATTAATTCTTCACTTCCTCCCTCAGCTCAGCGACCTCGCCCCCTCTCCCGGCTTCATTAATAAGAGGTCGGCTGACGGCACTGCGCCCCGCGGCCCTCTGGGATGGTGGAGGTGTGCGTAATCCGGCCACAGGCTCATACTGAGCGCGCCCAATCAGACTGTTTATTTATCCAGCGCCGCACAATCGCTTCCACATGTCAACCTAGCGCTGCGCATGTGTGTCTGAGCAAGGCAAGAAGACAAGGAGAAAGAGAGAGAGAGACCGAGAGCCACATCTGCACACTCAGCAGTGTTGCTGCTCTAAAAAATGTAGCGTACAACAAAACACCTAATCCGCCTCCTCTCCCACTTTTATACGCGAACCTGAACTTTCATTACAACGCTTATTTTCCGTCCTTAAATTAGCCTTTTTTTTCCAGCTCACTGTAAACTAGCAAAAACCTCAAGATTCAAAGTGAGCGCCAGAGCCATATATTTAAGTGCAACACACACACACGTGTGTAACAGTAATGGAGGTCAGATCATGTCGTCTCAGTTTGTCACGAAATGTTCCACATTTTCCTGGAATGATGGTGCACAAGGCAGCTAATAAAACACACTCCCGCTAGGACACAACACAACACAACACACCACACACACACACACACACACACTAGCTGAAGCCACTGATTAATCCCGGAGAGACTCGAAGCATCCTTTTCCTGTAGCATCTTGAATTACACAGACATAAACACTGAACGTGTTACATGCGCACACGCGCACGCACACACACGATCTACTGAACATTTCGGTTTCAAATATGCCTATTTAGCATTTCACTGAACATTACATCAGCTCTTCTTCAGTCCAACTTAAACACCATTACGTGTCTGATCCGGGAAGTCTGATTCAACCCCTTCACCAAGTTCATCACCATTTATGGAACACACACACACACACGTTAACCATTCCCTTTATAACAATAATCGCACCCCAGGGACTTCAACAGAAAAAGCATATCAAGTAAACCCCAGATTAAAGACCAAGAAGGCACAATAACATTTCCCCCCAGACGCAGTACGAGTACACACGTCTGGCAGTCGTGTTTAGTGATACTGAAATGAGTAACCTACTTATTAAACATTCAGTGGCGTCATGGAACATTTTATTTCGCTCTCTTTACGTCGCTTGCTGCGTGCTGTGAGCAACAAACTCCTCGTGCGGAGTTGACGTTGAAGGAGTATCTTTAGTAGAGCGCGTGAGAGCGGCTGACCGGATCGCAGTATCGGGTCATTAAAAAGGATTGTAAGATGTCGTGAATGACTTCGTGCTCAGTGTTCGCCGAAGTGAAGTGCTCGACGGTTCGTTAACACCTCTGTACACCGACTGCTCTGCAATAAACACATTGTTTAAACGCCATTAACAGCTTTTTATCAGGTTCCTTGTACTATAGGAAGATGCTGGCGTACGTCATCTAATCAGAGTACAACGTGTCGGTGTTAATCATGAAATACATCCAAATCCAGATACTTCAGTGCGGTCTGTCCATTAATGAGGCAGCACAAAGTGTCTTATGGTATTAGATGCAAGTATTGGAGCATTTCTTAACGAGTACGGTATTGGATCGATATCTGAAACCGGGATCAGTATCAATGCATCTCTAATAAAGTCTTTATGGGATATTTATATATAATGACTGCGCTAAAATTAGAAAGGCTTCAAAAGAGTTAACGACCAAGTTGAAGATTAAAAATAACATTAGGGTTAAACAGGAACAGTGAGGACATTCAACTACAATTTGTAAAGGTCCAACTATTTACAACTTATGGCCCAATCAATAAATTGGTGCACCGATATTGTCGATAATTAGGTATTGGTGTTTATACCTGCTAAAAGGATAATTAAAAAAAAGAAAATGGATCCTTTAACATGTCGAGTGTTGTTGCGTAGTTTGTCCACTACAGGGCGCATGGCAACTCCACTGTTGGCAACTCACGATCAGCTGACCTAAGCAGAGTCGAGCGGAGAGAGTGGCAGCGGCGCATCGAACCAGATGAAGGCGTTCAGCCATTATATTTTAGTTTAGTTTAAATATTTTATATGGCCAGGATTTTTGTATTCTAACAGCATCTTCTCAAGTACTCCGCTTCCCCTGAAACACCTTGCAAAGTCTGCATCTGGACGACGCAGTATCAGTTTAAAGGTTTTAAACAAAAACATGTTTAAATTGTTCGGTGAATGTGTACTGTAATGTAATCTCTTAGGTCATGGAAGCAAGTCACCATGGTTTAAACATCAGCCCAGACTCGGACAGCATGAGGTGCAATTTGAAATCAACATGCCAAAGAAATATTTTAACCAGTAAACATCATGGGCATGTCTCGGATTGACTGACTCGTGGAGATGTGAATTTTTCGGTTCATCACGTCATGCTCATAAACACTATCTGTGAATTTTTAACAGATATTGTATATATTTAACATAAAGGGGGGGAAAAATTAAGGCATCCATATAAATCACCAATCACATCATTAAACACATTTTTGTTCACGGAGACGCACAACACATCCTCAGCTTATTACCGTATCTTTGAAGCCGTCATATTTGTAGACGTGACCATTGTTTGTGGCCAGTTTGATTCCATGGCCAAGACAGACACGACGCCACTGTGCGAGAGACAGATCAGGGGCAGAGATGCTGTCCACTTTTCCCGTCTTGCTGCTTTTGTAGACCACAGACTGTTTGCTGAATCTCAACCGGCCATCATTCTGTACCGAAACACACAATTAATGTAATTTTAAATAATAATAAAATAAATCAAATGAACAGAAGAGTACAAGGGTTAAAACTGACAAGTGTGTTTATGTCAGATCAGAGAAGCATGTGTCTCACCCAGCATCCTTTCACCTCCTGATAAATCTCATTGAACTCCAGTGTGTCTCCCATCTCTGCTGCCTGAACACACACACACACACACACACACACACACACACACACACACACACACACACACACACAAATCCACCTTCAGTAACCGTTACCCAGACCAAGTCTGTAGACTGTGCATCACCCCGAGTTTATTTATATTAACCCAGTTTCATATCCAAACCACGTTTTAACACAAATCCGTTATTAACATTCAGCCAGTGATGTAAGCTAACTCAACATAGCTAGCTATCGAGCTGCATAACGGTTCTATCCTGTTATTAACACACCGCACAAATATTACATTATTCCAGAACCAAAAGATTCACACCATCAAATTATCAGTGTAATTACCTACTTATACGGGTTTATTTCTCGATTTTACATCACTAAAACAAAAAAAGAGGTACAACTGTTACCATACCTCTGCTCCCCCTTTTCCCGCGTGAAACGTCCGGGTAAGACGAACAATGACCCGGAAAAAGATCATGATATTTCCGGTTTTATGACGTCAAGCGTTGCGCACGCGCTACATGAAGAATATAAATAGTGATGGTTTTAATAGACTTTGCTTCACTAATAAGCACTTTTCATTTGAAGGATATTAAAAATATCTTTAAAACATTTATTTTACAAAAGGGAAACTGTAAATTTAAGTTGCATTTAAGTAAAAAAAAAGGAATAAATAACGTCATTTACAAAGACACAAAGATAACGGTTATAAATAACTTAATTATTAGTTAATTATAATTTATGATAAATATATTTGAAAAGAATCCTATGTTTGAGCATTAGAAATGACTTCTCTAGGCTACACTATATGGCCAAAAGTATGTGGACATCTGACAATCACACCCATGTGTAATTCTTCCCCAAACTGTTGAGACAAAGTTGAAGCACACAATTGTATAAGATGTCTTTGTATGCTGTAGCTTGCCCTAGCAAGAGGCCCAAACCTGTTCCAGCATGACAATACCCCTGTGCACAAAGTGAGCTCCATGAAGGCACAGTTTGAGTGGAAGAACTTGAGTGTCCTCCACAGAGCACTGATCTCAACCCCACTTAACACCTTTGGGATGAGCTGGAACACCAGGCGTCCTCGCCCAACATGAGCGTCTGACCTCACCAATGCTCTTTTGGCTGAATGACCACAAATGCCCACAGCCATGCTCCAAAATCTAGTGGAAAGCCTTCCCAGAAGATTGGAGCTTATTACAAAGATTTGACCAGGTCTGTGTTAAAGTGCATGGATTTGGATTGGTGTGATGGTCAGGTGTTCATGCAATTTTGGCCATATAGTGTATCTGCAAACTATTTTAAAATTGTGAGGAATTCTTTATTAAAATTGTTTATATAATTGTTTTAAATGCAATATGTACCCTTTGTGACACCCCTTTTTTCAGATTTATACGTAATTTTGCTTGTGATGTATTCTTCATTGTAATTATTATATAATTAATGAATTCTAAAAAAAAAAAAAAGAAAAGAAAAAGAAAGAAAAGAAAAAAAATAAATATCATTTTAATATAGTTAAGCTTCAGAGTGAAAATGAATTTGAAGAGAAAATTAATAATTACTAGTGAAATTATCTTCTTGCATGGACAGATCATTTTATTTGACAAGATATTGGAATAAGTTGGTTTCAGTCTAGAAACAGGTTTAATAATTTCAGATCTGGTATCTTGTAAACCTCTAATAGGAAAAGCTAGGTCATTTGACTTTACTCAAACTCACTAAGATGTCATTTTTGCATTGTTTATTGTGTATTGTGTAGTTTGCATTTCTCTATTCTTTATTATACAATTTGTAGTTTTTAGTCTATTGTATGTATTTGTTTTATTGTTGCCGTCTGTCACCATGTTTCTTATTCTTTTATCTGACTTTGTGCAGCACCATGATTCAAGTAGCTGTATTCAAGTCTTAACATTATATCTTTTATGAGAAGAGGAATGATGATACAATAGCTTAACCCCTTTTTTCAGCTGCTTATGCCTCAGTACAGTCCTTCAATAGCTTATCACATAAGTCAAACATGGGAAGTGGACATTTAGTTTTCACAGATATATTAACTGACTTTTTATATTTGATTATGCTTTCATGATGTTAGTTATGAATTATTATTATTATTACTATTCCTATTATTATTATTATTATTATTATTATTATTATCTAGACTTGGGGAGGTATGCGAAGACTTATTTTTGGCGGTAGAGTCAGCTTCACTAACTTTTTACACTGCAAGTGACAGTTAATCACAGCAAGGTTAATGTTAGGAATGCAATCCATTTATTCAAATGTTTAACATATTTATGCAAATATACCATCTTCTTCATTTCTCGGATGGCTAAAATTTTTTTAGAAATTACAAATTTTCACTTGCGGAACTCAAACCAGTTACACTGTGGCAAATAATTTAGTGCCATGTGAAGCTTTCTTAGATCGATTAAAATTGTAGTTTGACTTTATTTATACTTCCTTTAAGAAAACACATACACATACATGACTACATGTCTGTACACCATTACTCGTTATGGACTCATGCACTCTTGCACTCTAAATCTCAATTGCACATATTAGACATCATCATGCTTGCATCGGTCTATGAAGATTACATAGTGTTATGCAATATGTTGCTTACTTATTTGACATAAAAGCATTTTTCAAATACAAATTATTTTTTGGGAAAAGTAATCTTTGTAAATCTAAAATGTTTCTATACTAACTAAATAATGCAGAATTCATAAATGAATATCTATAACCAAATTTGTAGTAAAATAACAGGGTGCCTAAGAATTTTGAACAGTATTGTATATATGTTCATAGATCCTGTTTAGCTTTGACTTGTAATTATTGTCTGTATGCACAGCTCTGGATCTTGCAACCAAGCATTTCACTACAATGAATATGTTGTGTATAGCTCCTTGTACTGTATGTGACATTAACAAATTGAACAGTAGTTCATATTGATATCTATCTTCATTCTGTAACAAACAAACAGTTAAAATGTCACACATCCACTTTATTATATTATATTCTCATAAATAAAAGTCCAGACCGTACTTTCCTGGTTGCTGGTGTGCTGCCATGAACGGTGCATGTTTTGTACGTTTGCTGTGTATCTTTTTACTTATTTTACAGTGTGTATGTTTGCCTTTAATTAGCTTTAACATAGTGGTCCTAAAACATCCACTGATGTGCCTTAAATTATATTTTAAACATATCCAATTACTATAGTCTACAGATACTAAAAACAGAAAACATGTCCCTTTGATTAACCCACTCCAGGGACAAGGAACAGTATATAGTTTGGTACCTTTATATCTGAAAGTGTACTCACTTTATTAGGCCATTTTATTAGGAGCATCTGTACGCCTGCTCATTTATTCAATCAGCCAATTGTACTGTGAGAGTACATAAATTATGTCGATCATGCAGGTCAAATGTTTCAGTTAACGTTCACATCAAACTGTTCACATCAAACAATGTTCACAATGAAGGTAAAAGTGTGATCTGTACAACTGAAGTTTGGAAAAAGACCAGATGGCACTTTTTCCCCCACTCTTCAACTGTCAAGATACGGTGAGCCCGTAAACTCGAAGGTTCAATGTGTTGTGTGTTCTGAGGTGCTTTTCTGCTCATCACAGAAGTAAAGAGTGACTATTTCAGTTACAGTACCTCTCTTGTCAGCTTGAACCA
The DNA here is from genome assembly GCA_030068235.1 of Notoglanidium macrostoma. Taxonomy (NCBI): domain Eukaryota; kingdom Metazoa; phylum Chordata; class Actinopteri; order Siluriformes; family Auchenoglanididae; genus Notoglanidium; species Notoglanidium macrostoma. The sequence goes on along the minus strand of JAQQZR010000002.1, from coordinate 4,622,079 downwards.
GTCTGGCTATTTACACTTTGCCACTCACTGCATGTTTTTGCTTTTGTTTCTCCCATCACACTGTGTAAACTCCAGAGACTGTTCTGGGTGAAGATGCTAAAACTAGACAAACTAGTCTATTTTGCACCAACAACCATGCCATAGTCACTGAGATTACTTTTTTTTCCCCAATTTTAATGTTTGATATGAATATCAGGCTGCAGGTGATTAGATTAGATTAGATTATCTTATCTTAGATTAGATTAGATTAGATAATTGCATGAATGAGCAAGTGTACAAGTAAAAAAAAAAGCATAATAAAGTGGTCTGTGAATGAATATACAGTATCACAATATTCCTGATAGGGTTGCACTTTAAGAGCCAGTCTTCTGAAACACCGAAGGCCACCAGAGGGCGACAAAGTTTTGGAAAGATGTCGGTTTAAACGCAAGGAAATCACAGTGATAGTGCTATATCGATTATATTCAGTCACGTGACACACGATGGGCCTACTGAAAATATGTTTAAAAGGAAAGCGACATCAAAACTAGACAACCCGTAGTCTCTCTCTCTCTCTCTCTCTCTCTCTCTCTCTCTCGCTCTCTTTCTGCGTGTGTGTGTGTGTGTGTGTGTGTGTGTGTGTGTCTGACTGACTGACTGACTGACTGACGTGACAGGTAAAGGTGTGGTGAAGAAATAGAATTAGACAGGTAAAAATACCAAAGGTATGATGCATCAAAAAAGAATCTACAGAGTCACTTCTTCACCAGAGCCTAAAGAGTCGAACTTGCTTATGTGATTCTTTACTATTAATATATGTAGCTTTATAAAAAAAAAAAAAGAACCATACTACAAGCAGACCTATTTCAGTGCAGCTAATAATCTGCTATTTTATTAACAGTGGCATGTATGACGAGATGAAGTGCAGTGTAGCCTAGCGTGGAGCTATTAAATGTCTGATAATAATCCCCCTGGGCGCTTTGCGGTTTGGAGCCTCGTGGCCGCGCTCAATCAGACTCTGATAACAGACACGGTGGAGGAGAGAGAGAGAGAGAGAGAGAGAGAGAGAGAGAGAAGGATATAGAGGGGAGGAGGAGGACGAGGAGGAGGAGGAGGGGGGAACTTGGCTATAAATTCACTTCTCCGTCACTCATTCACTCACTCACTCACTCATTCAGAGTCTGTCCGTCAGACTTCAGCGGACACGCGCAAAGTGGACACGCGGACACGCGCAAAGCAGACACGCGGAGCCGCATCGGTGCTTCTAAAGCCGCTCATCCTCTCTTTATAGACTGTCGCGGAGTTGTAAAAGAGTCTCTCCGTGGAGGAGTGTGTGTGTGTGTATGTGTGTGTGTGTGTGTGTGTGTGTCCGACAGTCTGGAGGAGTAACAGAAGAACGCTAATCCGTTCTATAAAAGTTTCATAAACTTTAAAAACACAAGGCTAAAGGAAGTAAATAAAGTTCATATCAGATAAAATTAGGAAAATGATGAGCCAGGAAGGTAAGAGATCTCCTTCTTAATTTCTGACATGCAAAACTTTATTATTATTATTATTATTATTATTATTATTATTATTATTATTATTATTATCATAGTACAATAAATGGTCACATTGTTGTTTTTTTCTATTATTAAATAATATAAAACTTTTTAACAAAAACAAAAAGAAAATGTATTCTTGATTTAACAAATCCTTCCGTTATACAATTACACTCCAAACTAATTCTGTGACATTCCAAGAAATTGTGCTAAAACTGTACAGGAAACTAATAAGAAGGAAATATTTTGATCCGCCATATAAATATCACTAGACGTTTGTAGCCTCTTTTCGCTCCTTTCCCTTTTCTAAAACATATCTGTGGTGTTCCAGGATGTGCACGCTAAGTAGTTCGTATAAAACATTTTTGGTAATATGAATAGATTTGAGGTTCTTACAAAACTGGTGTGGTTTTTGAGCAGCTGCCTGATGAGAGGAGCAGGTTTAATATTTTCTTATGTGATCTTGTAGCTCTTA